>VYXF01001418.1:79558-206177 GCA_013397295.1 Polioptila caerulea
CAATAACAATATGCCTAGATCTGGAGGGGGATCATATTTATTAAATCTGACTGGGTTTCATACTGCATGTAAGACTAGGTCCATCTGTTCAAAATGCAGCTCGTGTATGGTGTTGTATTCCTTTTTAAAACCAGGGACCAAGCTGACAGCATTCACACTGCTACTTCATAATAAGGTGTCATATTATCCACCTCCAGCTATTTCACACCTCCAGCTATTCCCTTCAGGAAGATTCTAAAATGAAATTAGTGTGGGGGTCAGGAAAGATTATCACGGTAAAGAAGCAATGAAAAATGTTTGAAGGAATGTTAACCAGCACTTTACACCTTTATTCCCTGAGGCAGTGGAGTGATCACATACAGTACACATTTATCCCAATTCAACACAAATCAGTCAGAGTGGCCTGGGCATCACATTGAAAAGAAGAATGGAAAATACATAACATACATAAAATTATAATAAACTATCATAATGTAGACAAAACTGAATCTATCAAGACAGTCATTTTCACATATTCCAGTGAGCTGTTCCTCTGCTCCTCACTCAGGGACAAATTTCTGAGCCCTGGAGAGCTACTGAGTGTAATTTGCCTTAGGTATCCTTGTACCTGCCATTTTCCCTCTCAATACAGGCAGGTCCTTCTCCAGATCTGCAGACTCTGCCAGCTGCTTCCCTGTTGCCAAAATGATTGACATGATAGAATAAGCAATCCATGCCCTTGAGTCTCCTTCATCAAAGAGTCCTCATTGCCAGAGTGAACTCATTTAGGGTTTGTTTTAGGACGTGGCAAGATTTTCTGTAATCCTACAAATCCAGACCATCTCCTAGTGGATCAAATGCCACCCCCTAGGTCAGTTTGTTCAGAGCCTCATCCAACCTGTCGAACATTTTGAGGGATGAGGCAACCACAACTTTTATGGGCAACCTGTTCCCAGCTTGGGCAACTGAGGTGTGGCACCTTTATTTACATAGGAGGTCAGAAATGTTGTCTCTCAACTAATAATGAAGCCATTTCACCTCTGCATTTAGCAGGCAGTGGAGGTTTTCAAATTTCATCTTGTTTCTGTTGAAATTGCAGTCTGAATATTTAATGGTATTTTTTGTCAGAATTAAAATATGCTTAGAAAAAAAACATGCAGCTTTAAAAATCTGGTCATTTCTTAGCAAAAAACCCCCCAAACCTAAGCCACAACCAAGAAACCATGCACACACACACCAAAACCAAACCAAACAAAAAAAAAGAGACAAACCCGACCCACAAACTCACACAAGCACCAACTTTCTTGTATACAAACCATCTGCAATGAGCTTATAAATCAGGGGAATTCCTTTATTTCTTTATTCCTTGAGAGCCATTGCAGTTTTATTGTCATAAAATTAGGGTTGGAGTTTTTTACCTCATCTTGTTTCTGCAGTCTTGTAAATCTTATCAGGTGGTACTGGAAGCCTAAGTCATAAGTTGACATAGTAAAGTGGATTTTGTTTATTTAACTATTAGACTCAGGGTTATTTGTTTAGAAGAGTTAAACACACATAGGGAGAAAAATAAAATAGCATGTGATGATTTGGCCTACTGGCTCCCATTAACTTCAAAAGGAGTCATGCAGCCAAAGCCACAAATCCCACTTTAAATATATACTGGGAAGAGATAAGGCTTAATCTGGGCAATGAACCTGAAACCATAAAAATGTCAAGCCTTTGAAAACTTTTGAGGTAATAAACATACTTATAAGAAATTAGACAAAGGTGTGATGTTGGTGCAGACTAATTCCGGTGGACAAAAATCTCTTTTTAGCGTTATCTTTCCAGTGTCATTTAAAGCTTCCCTTCCGTGAGGCTGGTGGTGAAGTGGGGGTTTATAATCTCCTTTTCACAGCTGTCAGGCACAAATAGATACATGAGAATGTCTTGTGTTTATCCTGTTGACAAGCTGCAGTTGGACTGCAGATCACAGCAGGTATTACAAGGGAGCAGCATCTTCACAGCTGTATCTTACATCTTTGGAAAAAGAATTATGCAAGCCCTTAACTTCAGTTATACTGGGGTTTTTTAATGCTTCAAGGCTTTGGTAGATTTAGCAAGCAAACTAGAAGACTGGGAGTATTTAATATGAAAAACAAGTGAGATTGTGGCCATTTCTTGACCCTCTAGTCTACCTGACCCATCCTTTCCACTCCTGTATATAAACAGTGAAGTAAAATATGCTGTCTAACGGGGAAAAAAATCCGGGTAACTAAAACATTTCGATGGGAATCTTTCAGGCAAGATGCAAAACATTTAAGATATTTTTCAGGTTCTTCGAATATTTGCTTCTACAGTTTTTATGCTGGTATCTAAATTCCTCCAGGTCTCCTTCTTTCACTGCCCAAAGATTAGCAGTAGCTACTTTTAGTGTACTTTCAGCTCCATTGTAGAGCCTTAAATATAAATCTTGTTTATTTTTCTGCAGGTTTAACTCTTCTAACCAAAGTGTTACAGCCACCCTAAGAGAATAGTTACAGCTGTTTTAGTTACAGTGTGTTTTGATGAGATTCTGCAAAGTTCCCCTCCAGGGAACTCTGGGTCACTATGTGGGCATGCCTGGAGCCTGCTGTGTTCAGGCAAGGAGCAAAGAATCAAGATGTTTGGATCATTTTTATGTGAACTGTTGGTTGCTGGGAACATTCTAAACAGAGAAAGGACCAAGTTAACTTAAAAGCTGTGCTTCCAAGCAGCATGAAAAACTGAATCCAGGTGGACAGTTGCCACCTTCTATCAGTAAAGCTGTTCTATCTTCCCCTTGAACCTAAGGATGCTTCAACATAAGGAAAACTTGGGGTATAACTTAAAAAATCATAACAACAAAAAGCTGGAAGCACCAGGCAGTGGAAAGATCTATTTTCTTGCTCACAAGCAAGGCCCTATATTTGTAGCTGAAGAGAAACTTAAAGTTATTAAAAAATCCTCATCTGTCACTAAGAGTGCCTTCAAAGCGCTGTGTACAGCGAAGAGCTGCAGAGCAAGGTGTTACCCAGCAGGAGCTGCAGAATGAGCAATCTACAGCAAATGAACAAATGAATATAAAATCCCAGAATTACCCAGCCCACCACATCACCCTCCACGTGTGTGTACAGTGTGGCAAGCAAGCCCCTCAGAGAAATGGAAAAATACTGTCTTGACATCACAAATGGTCTCAATATGCACCCAGCCTTTACAGCCCTCAGTTCTATCAGCCTGCCTTTACCAGCACATCAAGTGCTTATGGTTGTTTCCTTCCATAAATACATTGGATACCACTCTACAAATAAATGGAAATAGACTCTTATAGACAATGAGATCAGAAAGTTTATAGCATAATGCATTATTCTTGGTAAATAATTAAATACAAAGAAAAGATAGTGAAGCAAAAGAATTTGTGATTGCCAATGAACGATGTGCTCAGGCTATGTTGGACTTTCATGGGTATACCCCAGGCACCACTTTAAGATTACATTCAAAAGTTCATTTGCATTCAGAGCAAAACCCATGCAGGTGATAGGGACTAAATTCCTAATTGTAATGCACATCTGTGTGTACTTGGTAGGCTGCAGCCCCTGAGATTTGACTCTTTGCTGCTGCAGTGGCTGGGCTGTGCCTTTCACCCACGGCAAATGAAGCACTTCAGCAGTTCCCTTAGAACTGCAGTTACAAGGCTGAACTTGTTTTAAATTCCTGCAAAGTGGGCACAGAGTCTGTCCAGAAGCTGGAAGAATGGGCTTTATTTCAGGACCTGCAGTAGTCACTCACTCCTGTCCAATCTGGAAATCATTTCACCACACAAGCTAGTTCAGATTTTTATGGGAAGCAGTAACTCTTCCAGACTTTTGGCCTCCTCAGAAATGTTTGTTTCCTTGTCAAACTTAACACCAGCTATTGCTGGACCCTAAGAGGTAGTTTGCCTCTTGCCATTGATAATTAAAAAAACAGATAAATAGGCAGAGCAAGTGCCATGAAACTTTTATTATGATTATTTCTTTGTGGCTCCCTAGCTAAGAAAATCCAGTCTTTAGATTTTTTATTTGGTTTACTTTATCAGAAAAGATTTGGGTGATGTTATTCTTCCAACAGAGCTTCTGACAGGAACAGTGTGAAGGTGAGAGGCTTTGTCATCACCAATGGATTTCCCTCATCTTGCCAAATAGGTTTCAATCCATCAGACTAGAAGGATCAAAATTGTGTAGGTTTTTGGTTGATTTTCTTTATTAATACTCTTGGGAGATTTCCTCATTAAAATATAGGCTTACTTTTCTGTACAACAGCACAGATTTAGGGTAAATTAAGTTAACAGGATTTCAAAATAAAAATTTTATAACCTTAATATTTCTGTTGCTGACAGGTTGTATGTAACAACGTCCCATAATATCATTAGAGAGGAGAGTTAAGAATGAATAGGCTCTAAAATTCTGCACTTTGAACTTTCTTTTCTGTTTATTTTAGTTCCTGGCATGTGCTTTGAAGTTTAGTTTTTCATACAGTTGTTTCTAAGTTATGTGCTTCATAGTCTGTTTATTACAACTGGCTTTTGAATCAGGTCTATAAGGGGATTTCTTAAAAATTATTCCCAGTTTTCTTTTGTTTTCTTTTGTTTGGAAGATTGTCTCCCACAGCCCCCAAACCTCTCTGCATTACCCATAAACTGAGTGCAGAATAATCCCATTTCACTCCACCAAACCTTTGTTTCCATGAAATTGAAGCACAGCTTTCCCCTGCACAGTTGTCAGTTTAGTGACTTAAAAGGGACACCCTGTTCATAGGACTTCAGAGGTATTTGATGATTCCCTGAATGTCAGCCCTAGACCACTGTTTAGGTTGTGTTTCAGACACACAGATTTTGTCCCAACACTTGAATCATAACTTAGTTGCCCTCTAAACCTTTGCCCTATGAAAGCCATGAATTCCCTGATAGCTGCAAACCAGGATTTTTCCAGATCACACACAACCCTTCCTCAATGTGTGCCTGTGATCAAAGTATGAATCTTTGGCAGCCCTCTTGCAAGCTCTGAGACTTTTATTTAGCAGAGGTGGTAAAAGGTTTAATGCAGCTTTAATGCTCTTTCATCAATCCTCATTTGGTAAATATTCAGGAGACATTCTTTTTTTGATGGTTGAACAGCTCTAGAACAAACATCTGGTTCAAACAAATCTTCCAGTTTTCACTTTGTCATCAGTTTACAATCAATTAGAGACAGGCTTTTACCATTTTCAATACCCAGTGTCCTTTTTGGTTTCTATTGCTTTATCAAAGAGCTATTTTTTTTTTCTGTAAACTTTTTCAGAGTTGCTGTTTGAGAAGATGGAAATGAGCATTGATGTGATTAAAGATGCCTACAAGCTTTAGCTCGACTTCTTTAGAAGTGATAGGTGCATGGCTGCTGTATATAATAAACTCCAAAGAAGCATTGGATCTTATTTACCCTTAGCCCTGCACAGAGCATTTGTATGTTAATCTTAAGTGACTTTTCTTTCCTCTAAAGACAAGAATAAGCTCAAGGTTGAGAAGGCACCTGGATTTCCCTTTCACCTGGTCTTTTTTCCATCACGTCCTGCAGGTTTCTTTCCTGCACATGGGGTATTTCATTTCGCTAGCATTATATTTTTAATGGGTGTAGCTTTTCTGAGCTTGAGGCCGGCTCTCTTCATATCAAAAATCTCTGCTCAGTGTTTTTACAATACTGAGCTCTCCCCTGCACTTCACTGAGACCTGCAACCAGCCCCAGGTCAGTGGCTCTGACTCCCTTCAGGTTCATTCCTTAGGGAATTTGTAAAGCCAGTCCTAGAAGTTCCTGTTGCCATCATGATCATGGAGTTTCTGCTGCCAGCATGAGCATAGGGCCATATAAAACACAGACGTGTATGTTAGGAGTAAAACCCAGGTGCCCCCAGCAAAACAGAAAGGCAATTTATCATGCAAAAAATAAGAATACAAACTGGGATTAATTAGTGGACATTGAATGGATTAGAATCTGCCAAATCCAGATCTGCCAAAAGGTCTGTACCTTGGCCTCAGTGAACAACCATTCACATGGAAAAGAGAGGGCTTCAAGTTTTATGTGCAGGTGTGTTTTTTTTCCTTTGAAGATAAGTTTTGCATTTAAAAACAACAAATAAAAATCTATGGCAAAGACTAAGGAATCCTGAGTGGCACCTACATTTCTGATTTTCAAAAATGAAAACATCCAGCTGTACATGTGTAAATGAAAAATAACAAGGAAGGAAGTTCATCACAGTGATTCATCACCTGTCATTCATTTAAAACAGTGCAAGACCAGCAAGAATTCAGTTATTCATTAAGACATATTTCTCATTATTCACCCTAAATTTGGTTTCAAACTTATATTTTCTGAGGACAAAAATCTGATTTCTTATCAATATTTAAACTTACTGGGTTATAATGAGATCTCTTCTAGCCCTAAAACTCAGATAGGATCAACAAACATCCACAGTGGTTAGGAAGGTTAAGTGGATATTGCTGGGGAAAAAAAAAAAAAAAAAAAAAAAAAAAAGATAGGACAACCTGCATATGGCAATAAGTTTCTTCAGTATTTTTTAATTTAAGCACTAATTCTACCTGGGAGGGGGCTTAGTATGTTCTCGAGTCTCCAGGTACAATAGGATACAGTAGAATCAAGGTTAGAAAAGACAAAGTCTTTACTCTTCTAATTTATGTGAAGCAGTTTGAGCAGTCTTGTGAGATATTATACTTTAGGCAGAATAAAATGAATTAATATAGCATCCACTTCTATCTGGGGAGGTAGACAGCATCAAAAGCATAAATAAGATCATGTATGAGGATGAATTAACTCATTCACCTTCAGATACATTGTCAGTGGTCAGATTCAGCACACACACTCAAAGGAAAATAATACTGCTATGTGTTGGTTTTGCTGCTGTCCCTTTAAAGCTGACAGTGTTTAATAAACACAATAAATCAAAAACAAGGCTGCATTTGAAAGCAAAATTTATTTGATCTTGTCAATAAATAGATGTGGTCCATTCAACTGCTGGTGTGTGAATATACCGAGAAACTTCTGATTAACACAAATGAGGCTTCAAACTTTTAAAAATTTACCATTTCCATAGCAGCTGGACACAGGAATCAGCCCTCATTACTTTCATTTGCAACAACAAATGAGACATGGGCAGTTATTCTCAGAAAGTTCTGTATTGAAGATGTGATAGAAAAATGAGTTTCTTTAGGATACTAGAAGGAAATTTAGGGAATTTTATGGATGGAAGTTCAGGGTCACCTCCTTTCTCCTGGGAAATTATGGCATTTATCATGAGTGTTTATGGCAGAGCTCTGCTTTAAGGGTGCACTTCTGAGAGAAGCCCAGTATTTGAAACTGCCCCACCCCAGGAGGGATCCTGTGCCGTGGAATCATTCCTTCCACACATTTTATCATGTTGCACTAGCAAACTGCTCTAAACAGGTAAAGGAGACTCTGCAGCTTGCAGCTTCATCTTACTTTTTCCAACAGTTCAGCTGTTAGAAAGGAGAGCAAGCAGAAGGAAGTAAGCCCAAGAATAAAGAGTCTCAAGCCAGCACCGGAGGAACTGTTTTAGGAGGTAGAAAATGTTTAATCTGACCAGACATCATAGTCTTTGGTATAGCAACCATTTGCTAAGGGTTTGGTGTTTCAAGAAATCCTGGATGTGTTCCTTTAAAAACAAGGCAAGATCTTTGTTCATCTTAAACTCTGTAGCTGCAACGAAATGGCCTTCAGGGCACAATAATGATGTTAAAGCTTTCATCAGTGCTATCTGACAGGCACCATCATTATGGGAACAAAGTGCCCTGTGTTTCAGAGTTATGTTTTATGTGGACAGTGGTTGAGTCCTATCTCATTTCTCCAGTCTCCAGATAGTGGTTATGATGAATGGGTGGCAGCAATCCTAAATTCATCATTATTATAGTGTGCTAATGCAAATAAAACCTTGTAAGGACTGTGGGTCTCTGTAGAAGTGCCCTGCTACCTTTTTTTACTTGCAGGGGAACACTTCATGACTTGGTTTCTGGGTGCCAGCTTTCTTGACACGAAATTAAACAGATCAAATCTGGATGATGCTGTGCTGCAACTACACATCACTGCCATTTTACAGAAGGGCTTGAACTTTACCTCAAGCAAAGTTCAATCAGGCTAGAATCATACAACACAAAAAAGTGGTACTTACAGATGTAGTGTATTAAATTTTTTTGCATTACAAATTTTTTATAAAGGCTATTATTTGTTGTGAGAAGTTCAAGAGAATCTTGGGCATAGATTTTGGAGGGGATAACAAAAATCATATCCCTACTATGTTGACTTTTTGCCATAAAATGTCAATTGTTTGAAGCTGCTCACATGCTGTAGCCTGAGAATAAGTCCTGAGGCTATGAATTAATAAGCAGATGGTACAAGTAGCTCTCTGAAAACTGAAGGATACTTTCCAATGTCCCTGTTTAATTCATTTGGTTTTGCCATGAACTTCATCAAGAGCAGGATGCTAGTTCTGGCTGTCACTATTCCAGCAATGAGAAGGATCCTTAACGCCTGGATTCCTTTGAAGAATTCCAGGAGTCAGGAACTACTCCCATTTTGGTCTTTGATAGAAAAATAATCAAGATCAAAACACTGAGATTAATTTCTATTTTATTTGGTAGCTGTAACCAGTGGATTATAGGGGTTTTTTTCCCATGTTTTTAAGTATCTTGCATGAGCAGCTGATAATTTCAATTTTTTTTCAGACCATAGAGGATTGGTGAGAGAAAAAAAAAGTATGAAGTTTTTAAATTAAAATTTTGTAGCATATCTGTGCATATCACTGAATTACTCAAAGGAAAGAAAGCAAAGAAGTGTCAGAAAAACACATAGAATTGTTTTATTTAAATGTATACACAAAATAAATCGAGATATTACTGCAAACATGATTATATTCATGTATAGTCAAATCTGACTATATCTAGTTACTGTCATTTGTAGTGCCACACTCCTATCCATATTGCTGCTATTTGGAAATGATATCTAAAACAAACTCTTTCTGCCTTGGCCCCAAAAGTGTAGAAATTACATTTCTATATCTCAGAGTTGTGACCACTGTGTGTGAAGTCACCATTTCATCCACAGGGATCTTTTCCCCACCCTCATCAAAGAGATAATGAGAGTTATTTCTGTTTGCAGCACTTTAATTCTTACAGTGATTGTAGTCAGAACTTGCTTCCTGGTAACAGGGAGTTGTTTATATTTAAAAACACTGGAATGTGAATCTGTATTTCTTCAGCTTCCTGATTTTAGAGCTGTCTAGCTGGTAATGTATGCAAATTAATTTTTTGTTAAAAGGAAAATTTCAAATCAAATAATAATGACTCCAGTGGAAATGAAGGAGTGGATTGTTCCCTTGAACTTTTGGGGGAATTCAGCCAAATTAATTTTCTTAGGCAACATCATAAACCCAGAGAAAGAAAAAACACGCTTGGATAAATGAAAGTCTGTCACAGACCACAGTGCTAGTGTTGAGTTGGCCAATTAATTATGTATTTTGTGCACATCATAAATAGTGAGCAGCTTAAAGGATGATGGCTCAATAATACAACTAGAAAGAACTCAGAATGAATGTTTTATCAGTACCTCTCCCCTGTGACCCTCGTTTCACCCAGTGTCATCATAATGATGTGAAGAAAGGCTCAGAGAGCCAAGACACCCAAACCTACTGCCTGTTCTGACAGCCAGGGCTTTGTAACACCAGAGAAATTAAATAACTGGATGTGGTCAAATAGAGGGAAGCAGGGGTAGCTCTTTAAGCTTATTAAGGCTCTTCATGCACAACTTCATGCACAAGCAAGCTGTCCCATAATATCAGTGTGTCTAGAGGAACACTTTGGTCTCCTGATATCAAAGAGAGGCAATTCATGCTGTTCTTGTCCACGGAATTTAGGAATGCAAGGCTCAGAACTCTCTATAAACAAATCCTCATTTCTAAATGTGATTGCTGTGGAGGAAGAGGCTGCCCAACCCCCCTGTGAACTCTGTCCTGGTGATTTGACTCTGCCAGGGTTGGTGAACAGCACAGCCTGGGAATGAATGAGGCTGGATTTTTCCTGGAGACAGGGATAGGGGAAATATCTGAGTACCTTGAGAGTTATTACAAAACCTGCGAGATTTCATGTAGAAGCTTCTGGGAGCTTCTGCCTGGTGCAGCTTTGGGTGTGTTGACTTCACCTTTGTGAGGAAATGGAGAAGGTTAAAGGCTTTTGCCCGAGCAGTGCCCTGTGGTTCATTGCCCTCTTTGTTTAATTGATGGCACCACACAATCATGCAGTGTCTCAGACAAGGTTTAGCTACAGAAGAGGTGTTATATTGGTATTTTCTGGCTGCCTCTTTCAAAGTTTGGATTTTGGTTTTTTTGGGTTTTTTTTTTTTTTTTTTTTTTTTTTTTTTTTTTTTTCCTGAGGCCTAAGGGTTTTAACAATTTATTACGAATTCAGGGAACAAAGAAACCTTAAGTTATCTGACGGGAATCTTGAACCATTTTTTCTCATTGTTTGAGTGATACAAAGTAGCTAACCCATCTACCAGATGTAATACTTCCAATCACATTTTTTCCTTTTAAAATTTGAAGCTGTTTTTAAGAAGAGAGATCTGTTCTCCATTTGACATATTTTGAAAAAGGATTTTTTTTTAATAGAGGATACATCTGCTTTCAAAAGTCACTTTTTTTAATCTTCTCATCAACATCATCACCACCATCATCAATAATTCTACGTCTGTATACAAAAAAACAAACACAACCAAGCCAAGACCATTGTCAATCCATATAAATCAACCCCATTTCACCCAGTTTCAAAAAAGACTATTTTCACTTTTCTTACTTAAAATCTCCGAACTACTTTACCTGAAGAGGAAGAAAGGAAAGGGAAGGGAAGGGAATGCAAGGGAAGGAGAATCTTTCTCTGTTTTCAATTTTATCTAATTGCAGCCATGAAAAATTCAGGAGGGAGGGACAAATTAGTTACTTAAAACCTTTCTCATTTTCAGAAATCAAAATGAAACAAAATTTCCTCAGATTCAGAATTCTGTAATGGTATAATCAATGTCATTCAGGAAAATAGTCAGCTTTTGCTGAAATTAATTTTTGAATGGGAAGGTAAAAATACACAGTGTGGCTGCTAAGACCTCTCCTGTCTGCCCTTCTCCCCCATCCCATCTTTGATAAATCATGTTTCCAACACAAAGCAGCGGTTTTATTTCTGTTTGCTAGTCTGCTATTGTTACTATAAAGCAACACTGGAAAAGCAAAATACATAAATATCAGGAAATATAAGGAATATATGAAAACAAAATACATAAATATAACAAATAATTCATGCAAATTCAGATTTAGCATCTATCTAAATGGTGCAATAAAATGCTCAGATCTGATGGCAAACTACCACTGTGAAGGGTATATTTATGTTCCCAAATGAGTATATTAATGACCTTACACTGGGTAAGAGTCCAGCCTGAATTGTACCATCTCTTTTCCAGGGAAACTTTTCCTCCATAGGTACGTCTGAAACAGAAAAGAATTATATTCTGCCAAAACTATTCTCCCTTTTAACAAATCTACTAATATCTCCTTTGTCTTGCCTCTTATCTTGCAGGAGGTCATAAAATATTTTGTCAGTGATTCATGAGAAATACATATTCCAGGTCGCCTCATTTCCGATTGGTAATTTTCTCGTCTGTGTGGAAGTGGGAACACATTATTCCGTGCACTGAAACCAGCAGCAGTTTCCTGCCATTTAATATGTCCATTACAACGTGTCGGGGTGGAGGCAGTAATGGATGAATGTTGAAAAGTGCAGGAGTTTGGTATGGTTAATTAAGGAAGATGAGGTGATAATTCACAATTCATCCATGCCACCCAGGGAAAATCGAGTGGCTGGAGCAAACCACCTCTTGAAACCAGTTCTGTGTAACAGAGCAGTCTGGATCCAGGTTTCATAGCCTTCCCATGAGTTTACTTTCCCTTATTTCCACCCTCTGGACATCTTTATCTATACAAATATCCTGTTCATTATGATAGGATCAATCACTGGGAAAATTACCTTTAGTGTTAAGCAGGAGGAACACGTTCCAGCCTTTTCTGGGAAAGGGTATGCTATATCCATTCCCTGTAATTCCCTCCCTCCTCATCTTCCTTCTCTCAGCAGGACCAGCAGCCTGAGCTTCCAGGTGATGTTTTTGTGCTGAATTTGTGGCTGCAAACCTGTTCTGAATCCTTCCTGAACAAGCTGTTGTTGGGGGCTGGTTTAGCCAACAGGCCATCTGTCCTGAATGCTCCCAGCTGACAACAGAAAGAATCACAGGAATAATACTGGAAAAGTACTCTTATACTTTTTAGTATAAAAGTACTTTTCCAGTAAAGAGTTTTATAAAATCTGGAATGAAGTTTTGCTAGGTTTTACATAGGGAGTATAGTAGAGAGGAGAATTGAAAACAGAATTCTGACATTTAAACCCATTGTCCTTCCACCTCACTTTAGTGTGCTGATTCTCCGGCCTGTATGGTGACAGTTCCTGCTTTGTGTGTAGGCCTGGATTTAGATAAGAATAGAGGGGAAAATGACAAGCTTGTCAAAGTTTCTGATAACTTGCTGCCACGTATCTCATACTGTTTTTGTTATTACTGTTCAAGTCTGTCCAGTTCTTGGAAAACCACCTATGAATAAACACTTGTTTTTTTCCTTCCTTTGAATCGAGCATTAGACTTTTCCAGCTTTTTTCTTAATCCAGTAGTTTCCTCTTGTAAAAGAATGCAAACTTTCCCCTGATAGATCCCTCGCCATGTAAATCAAGTCTTCATTTCCCACAAGTCTCTTGATCCTACTTGGTCCTGTTCAACTAAATCACTTTTGGCTGTGGTTCTTCCCTCTACTCCTGCAATTAGGTCCTTCAGTAAACTCCTGGAACTCATGCTACCTTCTTGAAAAAGTATGAGGCAGGAGCAATCCATAGATTTTTGTTGGAATTATAATGTTCATGAACAAGGTGGGGCGGATGGAGTGGCTGTCTTGAAGCTTTTATTCCATTATAGTTATCAGAATCATTTGACAAGGTTCTGCAAATGAAATGGAAGCAGCTTCAGCCACTGCAGCAGCAGCCAAAGATTTCCTGGTTCCAGTGCATTTTAAAAACTTTTCAGCCAATTGCAGATTGCCAAAGCTTTACAGGCAGATGCTTTGCCCAATTTCTAAAAGCTCATGTACTCTTTCTTCTAACAGTGCTTTCTTGTAATGGTCTAGGACAATGGATAAGAGTTCATTATTTCTGTTATCTTAGTTAACATATTTTCTAGGCCTTACTTGATATTGCACACAGCTCCACTCTTTCCTGACCTTGTTTACTATAATTTTCTTACGTTTCTGAGATTTTATTTCCCACAGCTTTCTAAGAGTTTTAAGGCTTTTTTATTTCCCCCAATTTTAAGCCTGCTAACCACTGAGACCATCCTTCAGAGATGACCTTTTCAGCCTTGTGGCGTAGAAGGGCTTTGCTCACCCTTTTAGTGTCCCTGGTGGACTCAAGGCCAGGGTGAGCAGCACAAAAATCAAAAATTGGCCAGCTGTGCTCTGGTACGGTGTGGAAAATGAATGCAAACATATATTAACTTAAAGGCTGAGATGTGCAAGGAATGCAGGAAGGTCAGAGTGGGGTGTGACCTATTTAATCTAAGTATTGTAATAGACTTTTGCAGAGGCTTCTGGAGCTTTACTCCTACCCTTGTAACTCCCTTGGCATGAGCATTAGGAAGGCTTACTCTCAGTTAATCAAATCTTGAGCTGATATGTAGGGGTTTGACTCGCACACTGGTAAGTGATCGACTCTAGATAAAGTCTAGAGGGAGGCTAATTCAGTTTAAAGTGCCCATTTCACACATTACCTCATCTTTGTTTCCCAGAAGAAGCTCTTGCTTATCTATATTGACTTCTAAGTTTATCCACCTCTTGTGGGAGGTGATTAACTGCTCAATCCTCACAGTAGTTATATTCTGCCACCTTTTACTGCCTTTTACCTGCTTTCACTTTCTGTCTGCTTTTGGAAGTCCAGACACCAAGCTGAAAACATTTGTTTGAAATGCATGTGACCTTGTTTCCCCTGTGAAGTTCAGGTCTCTTTTCCACACCAAAATATGCTTCCTTTACACTCTATTAACCCCTTCTGGAAACTGCAGTCCATTCAGCTTCCCTGTAAATCAGTCAAATGTCAATATCATACCTGAATATAAATACAAGTAACCATATAAAAATAAATAATTTATTTAAAAAAAGCTTTTTCATCTACCCACTCTTTTATTTCCAGATTAGATAGTGCAGTGGCTTTTGTTCTTGTTGCTCAAAGCTAGTCCTTCCCTCTGGAATGCAGCTGTGCTCCTCTTGAAACCCAAGCTGTTGTGGGACTTCTGCAAGGTCCTTACATCCTGAAATTCTTTGGTTTGTGACTTTTCAATGTAAAATACTTGCAATAATGTGAAGGCTATATCAGAATCTTATAGAGAAACTCATTTTCTCAGTAGCCTGGTGGGGAGAGGCTCTGTATGCTGGACAACAGGACCTGAGGCCATGTGGGGAATTGTTGCTGCCATTGGACTTTCTAAAATTTTGCTTTATTTTGCTTTCTCATTAAAAACAGTGCTGCTCATTCAGCCTTTTAACTATTCCCAGTATTTTTTTTTTCAAATTTAATTTTAGAGGAATCTCTTTGATCAGCACTGAAAGAGAAGCTAGGAATGAATTTGGAGACTTTGTGTAAGGTCAAGAATTGTAATGTGGTCATCATAAAGAATTATGTACATAAAATAAAACTAAGGAAATCTACATGAGACTGTTTTTCTTAATTTTATTGAGAGTAGTGAATAAAAAAAAAAGGCAAATCCCCAACTGCTATATATAGGTTTAGGTCCTACCATTTTATGATGCAGTGAAAGGATACAGGAAAATAAGGTTTAATTCTTCCACTGACTAATTAATAAAGCCATGTGGATTTCTTATTCAGTTTACTTTCCTTCTAAGGTACTACCAAGAAAGATAAGATTCCTATTTTAACACAGTGATATATTAAAAGCTTTAGAAATATTAATTAGTTCTGAGTCACAAAGAGCTGACATTTGCTTTTGTGCAATGTTCTCACAATCCGTGGTGCTGAAGAATACAGTCTTCAATGAGAATTGTTAATTACAGAAGTGAATTTCCTCATCTCCATTAATGAATAACAGCTTCCTGGAGTTTATGCAGCCTCAGTAGTGAAGCACTTAAATCTTGGCTACCTTGGGCTAAAATGTATTGGAAGGTTTGCATCTCAATTAAAAGGGCCCATATGGTTTTTTGCTGTTAGAACTCAAATGGAGTTAGGCAAACACATCCAAACATGAGTCCTAAATAATGCTTAGTTTATTTACCATAGAGCCACAAAATAATATTGATCTCCTTTATTACCAACCTTTGCAAACTCTGGACACCTTCTCTGCAGTTATGACTCAGGCAAAAGAGAGGAAAATCAGTGGATTTCTTCTGTCAGAGCTTCCTACTCTCACCTAATGAGGTATAAAGGTGCCACAAAGGCAGAAGAGAAGAATTGGCTGGGCTGCATTTGAAATCCCCAAGCACTGGGACCTCTGCACTCCATCCCACTGCGTGGGTAACTCTATTTTAGTCTCTGGATGTTCCTCCTTTATCCAAAAATAACTTCAAATGTAATGTTCTGGTGCCTGGGAGGATTTTTGGCATCTCCAATGCAGCAACTATGGGGGGAAAACAAACAAACAAAAAAAAAACCCTCTCAAAACCCAAACAAAGACCCAGACCCAAACCCATGGTACTTATGTAATATTTTATGGTTCTTAGACACCAGGCACCAGCCCCAAGTGCTCTGCCACTGCATGCAGAGGGGTGGTCCAACAGGAGAATATGTTTTACTCAGAAAGGGTGATCAGAAAGTGGCAAACAAAGCAAAGGAACCAGTACTGAAAAGAGCTTTCCAAGAGCACACAGCACCTCGGCA
Organism: Polioptila caerulea; assembly: GCA_013397295.1. NCBI lineage: Eukaryota > Metazoa > Chordata > Aves > Passeriformes > Certhiidae > Polioptila > Polioptila caerulea. Next base: position 95,592 of record VYXF01001418.1, read on the forward strand.
CTGGACCTCAAGGAAAGTTTCCCAAATCTCACCATGCTCACTTTTGTTACCATTCCTTGCGTGATTCAGACTGAATTACCTATCAAAACTGTTATATGAACTGTTACTCTGTGATTTGGCACAGATTTTTTACAATATCCGACTGCATTTTCTGTAAAATATTCCACCCTACCAATTTTGGCCATTCTTATGAGAGGGATTAAAGGTGTGCCTGTCATGCTGCAGTTTGAAATCATGAAGATAAGGGATAAAATTAGCCTTATACAGTTGCTGCAAAACTCAAAGAAAAGGAAGGGAAAAGGAGCCTGCTTTTGTACATTGAGGAATTTAATGATTTTTTTTTTTTCGAGAGAACAGCCTTCTGAACAATCCTTTGTTGTAACCACAAAATTGCAGCTATAGGAAATAAACCTGATTTTATTTAATATATGGGGTTTTTTAACAACCTTTCTGAGTTTTATTATGAAAAGAAAAATAAGATGGAAGACTAAAAATTAAGATCAATATCAAGAAGCAAGATGTCAGCATTAAATACTCTTTTCCAAGTTGTAACTTTCACCTCATTCCTTGGCCTTGAGCCTGCTTTTAATAATGAAAATCAGGAACATCCCACAGGTCAGGGAAATTCTGTCAGGGTAATGGCAAGGCAAGCCCTCAGCTCCCTAGTGAAGAGTCACCAATCCCTAGCTTACATGTTAGAATTTGAGGATTAAACAGAACATGATTGTGTTTAAAATCAGTTTGGAGAGAGCTGTGGATATGTCTATTAATTATTTATTATTTCTCTAAACTTGTATAGTTAAAACTAATTTTAATGAGTGAGAAGTTAGCTTAGAGTTCAAGAGCCTAAATTTTATCTGTGAAGTTCCTTTGGTGTTCTCAGATTTATGCATGTATTTATAACCACTTTTGGGCAAGAGTCTGAATGATCTGAGTGTGTTCATTTGAAACAGAATTATCAGATAAGACAAAACCTCAAAACCCTAGGAAATATCTTTGTTATCATGTATTTTAATGGCAGTTAGGATGTCTGGAGTAAAAGCCACTGAAGCATGGGAAGGAGGAGTTCTTTAAAATGTAATTGGAGATTTTCACATGAAGAGGAGCCCACTGAACTTTCCTCATGGGGTAAAAGGAGGCCAAATATTAGCCCAGATTTCAATAAAGGTTCCCTAGCACTGTTGATTTTGACCCATGACTAATTGCAGTCTAAACAAACACTGAAAGTAATCTTCTGAAGAGGGGAAACTGGAGTGTTGTCTATCTACTTAATCAGGGTTTCATATTTATTATTTCTGACAACAATAATAAAATGGCATTCATTTTTCAATTAATATTAGCATTAATATTGACTTATGCTATTATGTATATCAAGACACAAAGAAGAAAGGCTTTCCTGCTGCTTTACATAATTGAATAATGCGAGTTTAACATTTCCAGAACCTTTAGGGAAGTATAATGAATTCTGCAAATACTCAGATTTACATACTGGAAACAGAAACCACTGGAAAATTTTTAAATTAATCTCTTGTTTTTCATACAAAGTAATGCTGACTTTCTTAAAAAAATTTCTGGGACTCTGCATTCCCTTCTGTAAGAAAAAGAGGAGTCTAGGTTATTTTCCAACTAGACTATTTCACAAATGATTAGTTTCCTTTGAGGACTGCAACTCTTGTTTACTAGCCGTGAATTTTGTTGTAGGCAAAAAGTAAGAGGAATTTAAAAATACAAATGTGCTGCTAACACCTAGCAAAACAAACTGGACTAATATCTTCTCTCCAAAAAATGTCTGGAAATGCATGAATAAATGCAGGTTAACTTGCACCTTTTCTGCTGCCAAATGTCAATATGCTGGGCTGCTTTCAAAAACAGAGCCAGGAAGACATAGTGTGAGATAAAGATAAAACTACAGCTCCATTTTGGAGTTGGAAAGTTAATAACCTTGTTTTGAAATCTAGGGTTTGATTCCTCTGTTTGCCCTTACCTCTCTCTCACACCTGGCCATCATTCTAACGTGGGTTGCTTGCAAATGAGCTCCTGTTAATGAAAAAAGTGTAATTTTTATTTGAAGGAAGATAACTATAGTTCAAAGAGTTTGACAGAGATGGGGCTGGTGCTACCTCTCTCCAATTACCAATTATTTGGATTTCTGAAATGCAGCTCCTCATGCACAATGTCCTCACCTTTATTTTTTAAAATCACCTCCCACAAATTCAAGCGGTCGGGATCACCCCAGGGCTGGCTTTGCACTCTCTCCCTGCTCAGGTGCAGACAAATCTCTGCTCCCAGGTCCTGCTCAGAGCTGCCACTGCTGATCTGGTCCTGCAGCCTGGGCTTTGTGCAGTGTTTGAGCAAACCAGAGGCGCTGCCAGGAGCCCATCAGAGGAGGCGAGCATTGCCTTTGATTCCCCTACCTGAGAGTTTGCTCTGGGCACTGGCTTGCCCCAGGCTGTGTCTTCCCCGATCTTTTCCTCCTCCTGCACACTCACAGGCTTCACTGCCAGGCTCAGATCGCGGCAAAATGCTGAGTGAAAAATGCACTGGTGCTGAATAATAATTGATGTAAATGAAGCCTTCCCACGCTACCTTTTCCCTTCTCCTAGAGGGTTTTTCCTCCTAAGCCTTCTGGCTTATTGCATTAATAATTCATAACCAGTGTGCTTTATGTAGGCTCACTCAAAGCAAACTCACAGAATGCCATTTTTCCACCAGTGTTCATCAGAGTGGATTTTCTTAAGAGCATGCAGCTTTGCAAAGCACAAATTCTTCATTTCTGTGGCGAACAACTCGGAGTGCCATGAACTGGATTAAATTGATTATTGACATGTTCCATCTCTGCAGAGTTTAAGACGTGCACAGGGCAAGGAAGGAGGGGTTTGTTGGGACAAATCCTGCAGAACTAACATAGCTGACAGATCTGCATTGGTAGGAAGATGCAGCCTTGTGAAGCAGGAGTTGACTTTTCCTTTAAGCATTTCTTTATAACTCCATCATAAGGAGTTAGCAATTCACCTTTAGTAAAATACAAACAAAAATGAATTGTACTCTAAGACTGGGGAAAACTTGACAGGTGGTTCAGTTATTTTAAGCCTGTAACAAATAAAAAGGAAATTTTTACATTTTCAAATTACAAGTTAACGAACTCTTTCATTCCCATTGCTAAGCCATAGATTTCTAATAATAAATATTTCAGAAAACTGGGAGAGCTTGGTTTAAAAAGATGGTTTAGCATAATTGGATAACTTTTTAAAGAGCAATGTTTCCAGAAAAAAATGTAAAGAAAAGTTGTGAAAATGAGACAGAATCTACGGGGACAAAGCAGACTTGTCTAGTGTAGTACACTAATAACGGGAAATAAATTTGGATTAAAGAGTTAGAAGTGCTTGATATTTTGGTCATTTACACACCACACTGTTGATGTTAAAAAAAACCTTGGGAGGCATCACTAACTGGTCAAAGTGTATAACGGGGATGATGAGTCCTGGGAATGCTTTCTGCCCAGATTCCAGTTTCTGTTGCAGAAGGGGAAGATCACAGCAGAGAGTGGCTGAACCTGGGCTCCGCACTGTCCTGCACAGAGCACCAGCAAAGGGCAGGCACAGAGAGGAACTCAGACAACGAGGGTTGAAGCAAATGAGCAGCTTCCAAAGACCAGGAATAGCTGAAAATGAGGGGGAGAGGAGAGGGAAAATAAATAAATAAATCTTTGAGCCTTTGACAGAATATAACTCTTCTGTCAAGATAATATTTATATTAGGTAGACTCAGTGCTGGAACCTAGTCCTCAAGAAGTCCTTGAGAGTCTGAAAACTCTCTGGACTAGCTGGACAATTACTTTTGTAATAGTAGCCATAGGGTAGCCAGAGTCTGTTTGCTAACCAAGACTTTCTAGCTGGAAAAAAAAAAGAATTCAGCCAATTATTATACATTTTCAAACCCCAGCCATCACAGAGGAGTCAACTCTGAAAGCAAAGTAAGGAGTTTAGCTAAAGCATTGATACTGATGGTCTCACCCGCACTTAAAACAGTTATAATATGACTCCTAATTAAGCTCTGCATCCCCTGGGTTCTCTTTGTTGTCAGAAAGAGGCAGTAGAGACTGAATCTTATCCACTTACAGCAGGTGTGCAGTTGTTTTCCTCATTAGGAATTACAAAACTAAACAGCAAACTCCACTCCATCAGGTTTATTTCATAATGCTTCCTCTCAGTTATAACTTTCCTAGCAAAGTTTTATAATTCTTTGGCCTCACCCAAATCCCTCTTCAAAGCTGTAATGAAAGGAAAAACAATAATAAAAGAGTTAAGTTTTAAATCCCAGCCAACCCTGGCATGCTTCTGGAGAGAAGAGAGATTAGAAAATAATTTTCAGCCGCACTGTGACAACAAGAAATTGTTTTTCACAAAAATTAAAATACTGTACCTACTAATACAATCACAGGAGATTTATCTACAATCCACAGTAAGATAAATACTAGGGATTACTTCTAGATGTTACTGTTATATTAAATTGAAGGCTGCAAGAGAAATAGAAGCAATTCACGCCCACGTGAAGCATGACAAGACTGAAGATAAGTCTAGGTTACACATTAGGTCAGGATCAGAAGAAATATGTTTTACAATGCTGTGCAATTGGTAATTTTCATAATTACAGGTAAATGTTCAGATTCTAGGTGTGTTGTAATGATTTGTGGATTTGAGGGGGAAAAAACCACATTTTGTTAATTGAATTATAGAAAATAGTGCTGTTTCAAAAGTAAAATTTGGCCTAAACATTGTATGCAGAAGCATAACAAATATTTAGATAGGAAATCAACACTGCTAAAAGGTTTTGTCTAAAGCTCTTTTGATAACCCAGTTCTTTCCATTTCTTACAGCTTTTCAGGCTAAAAACCTGGGGTTTGCACAAAGTGAAGGTGAAGTGACACTCCAGTGCAGGGGCACACAGAGAGAGAGAGAGCATGGTGAGCTGCTTTATTTGGCAAATAACGACAAAAGACAGGAATTTTGGACTCTGGCTCTGTGGAAATGGGACATGGGTGCAATAACCCTGCACCATCTGCCATCTTTGCAGTAATTCAGGCAGCTGTAAGAGCAAAAGAGAACATGAGGCTTGAAATAAGACTGTCCTCTCCACCAGCTCAGAGTGTTCCAGCAGGAGCAAGGAGGGTGGGACAGATGGAAGTGTCAGGCAGGTTATTTCTCCCCATGCCCATTTTTATGCCTAGTTAGCTGTTGTCACTGAGAACAGGAACCATGTAAGTTCTCTTCTTGCCTAGTTCAAGCTCTTTCCTGCTTTATTTTTCCTTGCAGCAAGGAATAATTTGGCAAGCAGCCCTGATCTGTAACCGTAGCAAGAATGGAGAAGTACTCAAAGAATTTATTGCATGGAGTGAACATAAAGGGTTATTTAAAAGCAAGTTATTTTCTATTATTGCATTTACAGCTGGGATCACAGGTACTTCACAGTAGGGACAGGAAAGTGGAAATGTGTTCCTGTGCAAAATGTGCACATTATGATCACTGAACAGGAAATCTCAAACCAGAAACATGAACACAAACTTTGTATGGGTGGTTTCCAGTCTTCAACTTAGCAATGTTTCAGGGCTGAAGAATTTCTTGTTATCAAATACTAATTTTTTTTTAATTACAGAGATTAAAGATGAATTAATGGTTGAAAATAAACAGCAAGTCTGAAAAAATACGATATTATTAGTGTGGGATGTTTTTTATAAGGTTTCTGTGCAGTTTTGGGAATGTGGATGCGCATAGGCAATCTCTTAAAGGTTAGTTCTCTCTTGGTTTATGGCATTCCCTTTGAAATGCTTAGAATCATTGTATGAATGTCAGTGTGTATTAAATAACTACTGAAAGAAAATGTGGTAGCAGAGTAAGGCAGATTTGGTTAAGAAGCTCATAATGAATTTAACAAAAATAATATAAGTCCTCTGAAACTTGTCTGATTTTCAATTATTAGGGAAAGAACTGTTCTTCCAGGCACAACTTGCAAAATCCCATTTGTTTTCAGCCTAGCCCAGGGGAAGTTATCAACATTACCTTCCCATATGTATTGCATTAAACACTTCAAGTCACTTCAGTAATGCTTGCAAGTCTAAAATTAGATTCAAGACTGGAATGATTTAAAGGTCTTTAAAATGAATGAACCGTGAGATTGCTTTAATTGTTTTAACTATAATCATCTGTATTTAAAAATATTATTCCTCAAACATTCAATTTTAGCATCCAAGAGGAGATTAATTTGGCAGGCTCTTTTTATATTAGGCTTAATGAAAACACTTAAATTCAAATGTTCAGAGTAACCATTGATTTGTAGCTGCCTAATTTAAGACATTTTGGAATGCCATTACCATAAAGTTTCCTCAATATCAAAAATTACATCATTTGGGCCCCACAAATTTGTAGTTTCGTTGAGCTACACTACCACAGTTGTGGTGTAAATCAGTATCTAAATTACTGTCGTGAAAATGTTATGAAAGTGGATCATTTAACACTCACCTGACTTTGGGAAAGGCTTTTAAGGACTTCAATGCAGCACTCAGGCAACAACTGTGTCATGGACTTCAAGTTAATTAGATGACCAGGCTGTAAAGCTTAATGAGCACAATGCCATCATGTGCAGGAAGGTCAGTACTGCCACTAACCCCAGCCTTCTAGAGGAGAACAGAGGGAATGAGTTGGTAAAAACTCAGCTTGAAGGTGTTACACAGAAGCTCCTGAAGAAAACCCCCCAGAATTTTGAAAAGTTAATTAAGACAGAAGGAAATGAGAGCAGTTGTCCACATGCATATCAGCAGCTGCTTTGCTGCATGCAGGGTAAAGCCTTGCAATTAACAATTTAATATAACAATAAGCCTTTCAGTATAACAATTGAAATGCTCACAGTGGATTTCTTACTCTGGTGAGGAGGATGGATGGGAGGAAAAAATCAAACTCCTCTCCCTAAAACTTCACCTTAAATTTGGCTTCCATTCTGCAATGAGGAATGAAGAATGAGAGGTACGGAGGAGGTGCAGAAGATTTTCAAATCTCAGTAAGAAATGCCTGACAAAAAATGGCATAATAAAATGGCTGTTTTAATATGACAGGATGAAAGCTAATGAGCAAATTTTATATCCCTTCAGGTGCTGGGAATCCCACATTTACACAGCATCAGGCAGACCCAAATAAATACAAAACCAAAATACACACAGGGAAGGAGAGAGGGCCATCACACCTCTATTTGTGCATGTGCAGGGGTGGATGGGCGGCCAAAAGCAGGTGAGCTGAGCCTCTGAAATGCACTTTCACTGCAGGAGGACACAGAGCAAAATTTTGACACAGCCTATTATAGGTTTCAGCCCTCATATTTCTCCCAGGACATCCCCCGGGCCCATGACAAATTACATGTTGACAAATTACATGTCAACAAATTGCAGAACTCAAAGATGTATGGCTGGAACGAGTCAGATTCTCTTGAATATAAACAGGCCTCATTAAGGCTGTCTGTAAATTTTATGTCTGGTCAAAAAAAGAGTGAGTATTGTGTAGCCTCAAGATGATCATAAAAATGTGAATGGAAAGGCCACTTTTTCCCCCTGACAATAGCAAGAAATGGAAAACTAGGTAATCTTAGAGCAAAAAATTTCAGTGCTGGAAAGCCCTTTTGAAATGGGCAGTAGAGCCTCCATGGTTCCAGAAGACCAGAGGAGAGCTATATTACTTCATTTTTCTTATCAGAAAAAAACACCTCAAAACAAACGAACAACCAACAGCAAACCAAACCAAAAACCCTGTCAGATTAATCTGGATTTTTCCCCAGCTCCAACAGAGCTCTGCAATGAAGACTACAGCCTTTCCTAACAAGAAAGGCAGCAGACTTTTATAAAGAGGGCAGAAGCCAATTTAGCCAATGTTTTTGAGAAAAATTAAGTTTAGCTCATTCCACAATAAGACTAATACAACTACAAAAAATACCCCCCAAAAATGACAAAAAAGGAGCCAAATATTTCTCTTTCTAAACTGAAATTTGGTGGCTTCACTGTTTTGGAACATTGATAGAATATTGGAGTAATGTAATAATAATATTGAATATGTTCAAATAAAACAATATTTTTTCATATAACAGGTTTAAGTAATATTTAAATATTTAAACCATAATATTTTCAAAAACTGGGAGATGGGAAGAGTTTTTTGGGAGGGAGTTTTTGTAAATTTATAAGACCTGAGTACATCTTTAGGTCAGTGAGATTTCAGATGACAGGAGGTGTCTTTACCAAGTCTTTCAAGAAAAGACCAAGAGCTGATGAATTTCTTGGTTTGTGTATGGAGAGTGTTTGTGTCTGGGAGTGCATGATCAAATCCACTAATCAGATTTGCTGTTCTGAGCTATTACCTCGAGCATTGCCTGTGAAGAAATTAAAAATATTAAGAAACTGCCTCTTCTTACTTTTGATGCTATTTGAAATTAGTGATGAGTAGGGATTTGGTGGAATATTGGGTAAATACTAGCACAGCCTGGAAAACCACAGTTCTTTTAAAGTGCTTGCTTTTCCCTTCCTTTTTTTCCCCCTTTTGTCCTTTTTTTCTTTTTGCCTCAGAAAAGTCTGTAATGTTACATGAGGCAATCCATCTGTTGTTATTCTAAACCAAAGAAATTGCTTCTTTTGACTTCCCATTTTTTACATTATAACTGATCATTGTTAAGTCACAGTGGGGATAAATTAGACACAAGATTCTCCCTCCAAAAACTCCAGAATATAGGAAAAGACACGAAAAAATGAAACAAATACGTAAAAAATCTCGGAGAGAAGATATTATTAGAGGGAGAAACTAATACATTCAACTGGTTATGAAGCAAATGCATTCCTTTTTCTACAGTGAGTAGGTTTTTGGATTTGTGTTGAAGGTTTATGATCCAAAGATATTTGAAAAAGCCCTTTCTTGGTTTTTTGTTTGGTCAAAAGAGCCAAACTGAGAAACTTAGTTAACTTGTCCTTTGAAAATATCTGTAGAAACTCTCATTTAAGATTAAGCATCCATGGTTTAAGTGGCATTACAAAGATGGTATTTCTCTGTTATGCATCCATATCTACTGAGCAGAAATTAGAAATAAAAAGCACAGCTGCAGGAGGTGGACATGGGGAAATATTTTGCATTGTAGTAAATCTCACAATAGCAAAGCAACAACATCTTCTGGTGCAGAAAGTTAATTTCAATCACCTACTTTCTACCTCCATTCTTCCATTAAAAATATTTCAGGAATATATCAGGCCTGAGGATTTTAATGTAACCAGTGAATTATGATACATTGTAGCAGAACAGTCTAAAGTAGCTAAACTTTTCTAAAAAATAATCTAAATGTGAAAAGAAGGTCATAATAGAAAAAAAATGTTGTTTAGTGTCATCATGAGAGGTGAATGACTTACAAATAGTAGCACTTAGGCAGACACACACATCAGTGTATGACACACAAAAAATGATCTCAGGAAAATGCCCAGCCAGCCTGCCTGTAACAAAGATCTCTGGTACAAAGAGATCTGAGAGTACAAAAAAGCTTTGACGGGTCCTGTGTCTGAATTGTCCTCTCATTTCACAATGAAGTTCTAACACACAAAAATTCACACAGGGTGAGGAATGAAATGTATCACAGGAGAGTAAAAGCTCTCTTTTGATGTTAGACAGGATTTGAGCTAGAAAAGCTCTAACAGATTCGATCTCACAGCAAAGAACATTTTCATTACCCAGTCATTGAAGGCAGCCTGGTCAAACAGCCACAGACTGATTCCAGCGACTCTGAGCCTCTTATTCCATGTGTGTATATGGTTTTTTGTTAGATGATTCCATTGAGTTCTGAAGAGTTACTTTGGATCACACTAATACCACTAAAATGAGGTAAGAAGCCTCAAACCTCCCCCCCCACCACCCTACAGAGCCACCTCCAAGGCTCAAAAAAAGCTCTGACTTCAAGACATTGGTGCCGTGTTCAGTGTTTTAGAAACCTGATTGCAGACCCTTATTACATAAAAAAAAAACACACAACAGAAAAAAAAAAGCAGTGAAAAGTTCTCTGAGTATAAAGTCACAGAATGCTGTTGTTGATCACGTGCGCCTTTTCTGGCAGAAATCAACTTTTTTATTGTTTTAAAGAACTGTCTGTTTTACCATTATTGTCTATTTTATAGACTGGAGAGTTTTTTGTTGGAGTCTCTGACTCCCCCAAAAGAAAAAAGAGAAAGTGTAAGCTGGCTTTGGTTTCTGTAGTTGCTAAGGAATGCTGTAAAGAGGTTTTTTGAAACCTACTTGTGATAAAAGGTGGGAATTGCACTCTAGTGGATCTTAACTTCAGTGATTCTAGGATAAAATGGGATTTCCTGGGTGATGCAATATTGACAAAAGTGTCACCAGACAGAAGAATTGCCATGCTTACACAGAGGCAACAGTGAGTTTTAGTGTCTTAGGAACATTCACAACAGCTTACACGCCCAGCAAGTTGTGATTTGGGATTCTTGGAAGCCATGACTTAAAGATTCTGGGTAGGAGAGCAGTGCCTTTCAGCCAGGCTGGAATGAGAGGAATGATTATGCCCAGTGACAGCATTTTGTAGGGCCTTTTTCCAGAATAAGCAGGAGCTTCATCCCTCATTCCATTATCCTGAGGGCTGGGGGTCACCTCTTGGGTTACTTGCTACTAGATTGGAAAGCTGTGTGGTATTTAGAAAGGAAAGTTCAAAGCTATGTGAGTCACTGCGAGTTCCTCTTTCCTTCTCTCACTGTGTCAGATATTACAGATTAGCAATTTCCCTAAGTGATATTTAATGCTAATTACTTCAGGGTCAATGAGCTGTGATGAAAAAAAAAAAAAAAAAAAATCTTTAATAGGACTTTTCTCATCTGAGGCTTATAATGAGTATTTCTTCAGCCCCATTTCAGCTCTTCAAGTGTGCCTGTCCATACTGAGCCCACACCAGCCTGGACGTGCATGTTGAACTTCAGACTTTTGATTTTCCAGTTATCCTCATCAAATGACTCCTGCTGCCCGAGATTCCAAAGTGACAACACAGACCCGTGATTTGAACTCAGCATTCCAAACTGTGGAAAGACAAACCACAGTTTCTGATGGCATTTGCTTCCATTTCAAAGTGTTTCGGTCACAGATGAGCCTCTGTCACCCCCTCCCTCCTTAACTGCCTTGCCACAGTGGGTGTGTTTGGGTTTTAATTATAGAAATTAAAAAAATTAAAAGACAAAGTTTTTCTTTCTACATTCAAGATTTTTAGAGCCATAGTGAAGCACAGGAGTTACTGATTGGAATTACTCAGTTCTTTTCTTGCCAAAGCCAGACCAGATATTGTCTTTGTCTCTTTTGTCCTTCAAGTCATCTCAGTAGTACCAGTCTTCAAATATGAGTCAGACCCATGAGAGAAGATAAAAGTAATTTTGAGTTTTTTGGTTTTTTTTTTTTTTATTTTATCTTTTATGTTCTTGANTCTCAGTAGTACCAGTCTTCAAATATGAGTCAGACCCATGAGAGAAGATAAAAGTAATTTTGAGTTTTTTGGTTTGTTTTTTTTTAATTTATCCTTTATGATCTTGAGGTTTAAGTTCTTAGTCTTGTCTCTGGTATCTGGAAGATAGAATTTTGCTTTATAAAGCAAAGCTGAAATTCTGATATGGTTATAGGGCAAAAGGGTTCTCTCAGATTTGAGCATGACCCTGTGGCAAAAAACTTCATCATTTTGCACACATGAGTTTGTGACAGCAGCAGTATCTAAATGCCCAGAGAAGGAGCAGGCCTTTAGTCTTTCCCTAGAATATTTACAAAATTCTTTACAAGATTGAGTGTTATCAAGTGTGATTAGAACTACACTGCTAATGATAAATACAGTTAACATTTACACAAGGTTTGCTCAGAGGCACTGCAATGCTTACCTAGAATAAAAATTGATTATTTGAAAATAATTATTCATTGTCTACTAACCAAAACAGACAAAGATGGGTTTTTTTCAGTTGGCCAAAAATCTCCTAAATTATTTTGGCCAGAAAAACAAAAGAATTGAACTCAACAGCTAAAACTCTGCTGCTATTTTTACCTCAGTGAACAGTACTGGCAAATTTGCAAATGTAGCGCTGTAAGTGTGTGGAAGACCAACCTTACTCTCCTTCAGAGCTGCTAAACTGGTTTAGGGCAAATAAAATAAAATAAAAATATTATCACAGACTTTACAGTTTATGTAAGTTTTTACTATTAATCTTGAAGTTTATTCTAATCTTTTTATTAAATCAATGGGAAATTGTATATCAACTACATTTTTTGTCAGCTAGTATGCACTATAAATTTGTGGCCTTGAAACAGTACAATTAAAATTTTCATTATTTTATGACACCATTTTTGTGCTCCCGCATCTGAATTATGCCTGTGTGAGTATTGCACTCATACTGAAAACTTTCCAGTTTAAACAGCCCAATTTAAAAAAAAAATCAGAACAGAATTAACTGCTGTAATTCTAAATTTAAAAAATAACAAAACACATTTATTATGTAAAAGAAGTTCAGTCCAGAGGAAGATTTCTTCTGGTGTCTTATTGAGGAGATGGAGTAGAAAGTTGGATTTTATATGCAGCTTCTTTCTGGAGAGCTCTTTCTTTAAGGAAAAGCCAAAAATTGATGGGAAACCCAGCTGGGCATCAGGCAGTGAATCCCAAATTGGAGACCATAGGCTTGCGTAGCCAACCTTTGCTTTAAAAACAAAAAGATCAGTATGAAAACTGCTGAAAATGCAGAGATGTCCTTTTATTTGCTGCAGAGGAGTGGTAAGTAAAGAGATGAGGAAACAATCTCCAGCTCAGAACATCCCTGAATAATTCTTAGCCTACTTGCCTTGAAAAATTTTGCAGTTCACACAAGCATAATGAAATGAGGGACGACTATTACCCCTAAATAACTGCAGGCTTCATCAGAAATGAGGTCTCTTAAGCAGAGGAAATGATCCAGCCACCCTCACCACAGCTGGAAACGTGGCCTGTCCTTACAGTTGCCTATTGCAAACTATACAGACTTGGGTTTATTAATTTAAAAATGAGCAACCAACTGATACACAATGCATTTAATTTATTATTGTAATTATTATTATTACTACTTTATTTCTCCATGAGATAGTTTTATACTTCGTGAGCAGATGAAAAATACTCCTGTTCTGTAACCCTCTTCTAAACCACATTATTTTCTTGTTTGAGTTTGACTATTTTCATTAAAATAATGAGCACTGACATTGCACGTGGATTTGGTATCTCCTTGCACTGGAAAATCAGTTAAAACTTGTTTTCAAAGAGTTTCAATGTTTCAATGAATCTCCTGCCTGCATGGTGGCATCAACTCTGAAATATCGAACCTGTTTATATTTGTCTATACACAGATATGTGTGTACATATTTTGTGTGTGTGTCTATACAAACCCCAAAGAAGAATTTCCTTTCCTTTTTATTTCTCTGTCTAAAGGAGGCATGTAATTGTCCTGTTTTCCTCTTGTATTTATATGAAAAGACACCAAAGACACATTTGACATTGGCCTCTCTGCTTTCTTTCTCTCTTAACCTGGGTGTGTCTGAATAAGTGTTCAAAGTATTTTTATCTTTATCAGACTCAGGCTTAGGCATAATGTTTTAAGATTTACTTGGTAGTTAATTTTTTTGTTGTTGTTTATTTTAAAGACAAAAACTCTTCCTGAAATCCCTTGTTGCAGACAGGAGGCGACCTGGTCATGACTACCCCATCTTCCTGACAGCCAAGGAGTGCTTCACCAGCAAAAGCACAATATCCCTGAAATCTCTCAGGAATTTCCCAAACCCTGTTAGGTGGCCAAGGGAAATTTTCATGTCAAAAACCTCTTTTTTGCTGTGAGAGTGGTTGCACAGTGGAACAGTTTGCACAAAGGCACAGTGAGGTCTCCTCTCCTGAAATTATTCAAAACCCAAGCATGGCTGGAACTGCTCGAGCAAGCTGCTCCAGCCCTTGTCTGATAAACGTCCACAGAACCAGCATTCACTGGAGGAAAAATGGTGCCTGGTTTTCTGAAATCAGTGCACAAAAAAAAACCCCAACATTACCCCAACTCTCTTTAGTCTTCTAGTACTAAAGTTGAAGCAGATTTTTTTATCAGTTTTTCCCTTCCTGTAGAGTAATTAGCCCTTCACAGGGCTTTCATCTAAAAGATAAAGGCTTTGCTTAAGTATTCATCAAATTGGAGCTTTCATTTTGATATCATTCTTATAAGATAATTTTTGTAACAGGAGAAGACTCATTACATAATGTAATACATTCTTCTTAATGACACAACTTTACTGGAATTTAAGTTTATTAGCATAATTGTATGATGTGCCCTTTATTAATATTATAATATGATGCAATAAATTACTATAATTTTATGAGCTAATTCAGTTCATACTCCTTCTATCAGAAATGTGGCCGTAGGTCATAATGTTAAAAAAGATATTTGAAAAGTGAGGACTGATTTTGAGCTGTCTGTTTGTAATTTTTCATTAATGGGAAAACACTAACAAAAATTCCACTTTGTATTAGGGGAATAATATATCCTTTGGGGTTTTTTCATTGCTCCTATGTATCTACTAAAAAAATAGCAAATGATTTTTAGCTAAAGGCTGCTAAGAAATGTTTTAGATTAAATATGCTGTCAATATTACCAATTTTGCCTAAACAAAAAGCAACAGAAAGCCTTTTTTTATGTTTTGACTTCATATTATTGCGCTGTTAACTCCCTCTGTAAATCAGAAATAACATATCAATGCACAGTATCCAAGTTGACAACTGCACCTGGATAGATGCTTTCCCTACAGTTCCTTTAACAAAATTCAGTGGTATAGGAAGAGATTTTATGATGTATAAAAATAAACTTAGAGTGGAAGAGAGAATTCAGACTGTAAAAATGACACCTATAATTGGCTGCTCCAGAGTGAATGTCTGAATCAAATCTTGTGCTTTTTAAAACTTGAAGGAATGAAAAATGAATTATAATCTTGGCTATAAAAAAGAAGATCTGTTTCTGTAAGTAATAGAAAAATACCTGAGGTTTCTTTCTCAGCTTGAAAAGCAATGATAACAAAAGAATAACTTTATATGCAGTGCTCTTGGCTGCCAGAGATCAAGATAGGAACACTAAAACTGACAGAGCTCACAGATACAATTTTATGAAAGAAAAAGAGTTATTTTTCTTTTCAAGTTCTCAGTCATTCAGTGAAAGCCAGAGGAAGGAAACTCACTCTTCTTAAAATCCCATTCCAGGAAATGTTGACATTGCATTTATATCCCATCAAGCTTCAGATTAATTATGTTAAAATCACATTTTGTCTTGATATAAACCACGTTTATAGAATGAGGTTCAAGTTACAAACCTCATCACTGATATTGTAAATCTGATGGACAAATTTGTGTCATCTCCTTGCTAGTGTTTTATTTTTGCATAAAGTTATTTACTCGAGGCACGTTGAAAAGATTACATGGCTTTAAACTGAAAGAGATTGAGTTTAGATTAGATATTAGATATTAGGAATAAATACTTTTTGAGAGGGCAGAGAGGCCCTGGCACAGGGAGTTCAGAGAAGCTGTGGCTGCCCCTGGATCCCTGGAAGTGTCCAAGGCTGGATGGGGCTCTGAGCAATCTGGGGTAGTGGAAGGGTGTAGGAACTGGGTGATCTTTAAGGTCCCTTCCAACCCAAACCAATTAAAGATATTCTGATTCAACAACCTTCACCAATCAGTTCCTAACTTTTTAAAGCCATTGATTTTCATTCAGTTCAGGCTGGGAGCCTTGCAGTGCTCTGGCTTTGGGTGAGTGTAAGGATATTGCAAGGGTGAGGGTAAGAGAAACAAAGGCAAATTACCCGAACTGAGCTCTGGAGAGGATAACCTGTCAGCTCTGAATGGAACTGGTTCTTAGGTTTTTGAATGTAAATGTCATCGGGACTTAATAACAACTCTGTAGTTTGTTTCCTTATTCCATGAGTGTCTGTATTAAATAAATTCAGTCCATCCCTTTCCCATCCAGTCACCTCCAAAGTTTTTCAGTGGAAGCAGAACACACATAACTTTTTCTCCGCCAGCTGGGGAGATTAATTTTTAAGAGTATTAATTAGTTAGCATATCCCACCGTGTCATTCATATAACAGAGCTGTGCTCCAGGTCCTCTCTGATCCAATGCCCATTGATTCTACCTAATGAATAAAAACAGAGCCACTGCTTCTAGACTGAATCTTTTCTTCCAAACAGATATCACTGTAACATCTGGCTGTGCCAGATAAGTTCTCTTAAGAGGAACTACTGTAAAATTGAATCTTTTGCTGACTGTGGCATTGAATAGCAAATGCCATATGTTTTCTGGAGCAAAGCTGGCAAAGTACATACTGTCCTTCCTGTTAGGAAGTACATACTGTCCTTCCTGTTCTCTACTTTTACTAAAAGTCATGTGGGAGCCCTGAAGGTTGAAAGCTTCTGTTTGGTTGAACTTCTTGTCTGTGTTTGTTGAAAAATATCTGCCATACACAGAGTATCACGCTAGCTAAACTAAAAGTGTGGTGAAGCACAAGGTACTTTAATATTATTGGAAAGAGAAACCAGGCTGGATCATCTATTTATAGCAGATGTTGTATCTACCTGCCTCATTTGTCTTGCAGGAAATGCTTAGCAAGGGTCTGGTAAAATTTTTATCTCAAGATTCTATCTATCTATCTATCAAGATCAATCTAAGAGGATATTGAAATTAATGCATAGAGAATGCCAGTCTCAAATAGGATAAGCTTTCAGCACCTGGAGGCTTTTGGTTCTTGTCAAATTTTTGAGCAGTGAAATAATTTTCAATTTTGGAATATTTGGCACAACATTTAATGTGTTCATAACATTTCAGTAATTTTCTCAAAGTCTTTAAAATGGCTGCCTTGCAAGTTGAACATAAAACTTTCAACAAGATTGCAGGTTGTAAAATGGATCTCAGCATTATTTTTGTATTCTATGACACCCTCAAAAAATCATCAGCTTTTACTGGAAAAGAAAATTAAATTAGTTTGGAATATGAAGTTGCTGATTTTTTGAGTCCTCACACTGTTTCTATTTTATACTGGAAGGCCATTATTTAATTTTTATTCAATATTAGCATATTTATTTTCTAGCACATTCTGAACCTTAGGAAGTCAATTCCCACTGTTAGTCAAAGAGTAAGGACATCCTATACACTTTTTTTTTTTTTTAATGGTAAGAATCAGCCTGATTCTGATTCATATTTATTTTCTATGATATGTCGATACCCTGCTAAAAGTAGTTTGATTGGTGTTTTTAAAAAATTGCTAAATTTACCTTGAATTTTTTAATGGGGTTTTTTTGCTACAAAAGGCAGTCTAGTCCTTTGGAGTGGTGTTTCCAATTTGTCTTGATCTAAAAGCAGCTGAGCACCATCTTCAGCTTTTTATGTCCCTTCTGACAAACACAACATTAACAACAAAACCAACAATATAAAAGTAATTTAAAAAAGCAAAACTCCACAAACTTGCTCTCTAGTTCTGTAGAAAAATTAATGTAGAACTCCCAATCTAGTATTTCTGGGGGTTTCCTTTCAAATTTTCATCTTAAGAAGCATGCATTGCCTTTCCAATATTGCTTTTCATATTGAGAGTAGAGAAGGAATGGCTTTTCACATAGGCATAAATATTTCTACATGCATTTTTTATTCAATAAGGAGTGTGCTGTTATTTTGTTCTTTGATTAAAAGTAATCAACACAGTGTCAGCTTTTGGATTAAAAATATCCGATGAACTCTAACCTGACACACAGAAATAATCAAGCTTGAGCACCTTGGCCTTTATTCCAGCAGCTAATTAGAGTAGGATGAACATAATGTTTCCTGAGGGCCTCTCGTTTATGGCAGAGAAAAAGACAGATGACTGATCTGAAAAAGAAATTGCGAGCCTAAATTTCCAGTTGTAATGTTCAAAAGTTCTACTTTGGTACTATCTACTCCTGGACTCTCCACAACAATCATCAGGGTTTAATGCTGCAGTTTCCAAGGCAGTAGAAAATCTGCTTCTGAACAGATAGAAGCTAAAAATAGTGCCAGAAAAGAAAGTCTGCGTTCTCACAAATCCTGATCAGGCTGGTAAACGCAATACTGAGCTAGTCCCTGAATCTATCAAGATCCATGAACTTGATGTACCTTGTCCCATTTTACCAGAGCAGATGATCAGATAGGGATCTGATGTGAAATCCTCAGAACTGTCCACTGGACCAGTCTGTGCACAAAAATCTGATCTCTTGGTTCAGGTCCGCTGCTGTATCTGCATCCCCTCAGGCAGACCCAGCCCTGAGCTCAGCTCCTCTGCCCCAGGACAGGGCTGATACCTGCACCCACGGTGCTGCCACATCTTTGGGGTGTGAGCTGCTTCAAGAGCAGCTCTTCAGACGAGTGTCAACCATGGTCTTTTAACTTTTGAAGGATAAATGCTGCCTTCAAATTGTAACATTTTTCCCTGCATCAATTTCCCTTTGATAATTAATTGAGTGGCAGTTGGTGAATGGAATGATCCGGTTACATCTCATAGGTGGCTGAATTAGGCTGAAAATAGCTGCTAAAGGAGAAAATGGAATAAGGAGGGGAAGAAAGATGAGAATTAGCCTCTCAAATGGAACTTGTGCTTTTAAATTAGATGCGTGATAGAGGATGACAGAAAAGTGATAGGAGCTGCAATCCTTGCTCTTATTCCTATGGACTTCAAAGGGAGTTTTCCCCTTTGAGAAATGCAGGATCAGACATCCTATCTGTACTTGTTTCTTTCAGCGTCTGGCTCTTACTTGTGTTGTCAGGAGAGCTTTTCTCACCATATGGGACTTGTGAAAGATTTTTAAAGCCCTTGGTGATGTTCAGTCCATTGCCTATTTCGCTGGGCATTCCTTACACCTTTCTAAAAAGTGTCGCTGCAGACAAAACTTTAATTTGCACTTAAATGTGGGGAGCCTCCCTTTTATAGAGCAGTTTTTTACAGCATTTGCCTCTCACTGCAGCTTTTGAAGAAGTAGACCTTAAAAAACTGGCTTGCCCCATGCTGCCTCAAGAGAACTGGAGCATGTCCTTTTCACTTCTTACTGTTAGACTCTGGGTCTTCCTTTTCCTGCCTGAAACTAAAATGTTATTTCTTTTGAACAAATCTTTGTCCCTTTAATCATTAAATCCATGTTTCTGGGTAAAAATTAATCAGCTGATATTATTGAACATATATATAGAAGACATAAATGTTGCTGTGTAAAAGTCTATCTCATATTCCATAATGAGGACCTGATTTTGTGTGTCCTCCAGTCACCCTAAATGCTGGCTTAGACTTTCTGCTGTGGCACAGCCCAGTTCAAAGGTATTTGTTGTCAGTTTTTCACTGCTGCATCAACAGGAGAAGAGGACTGGGGAGTGCTGGAGAAGGTTCTTGTAGCACGGTCACTGTGTGCACATAACGAGAGGTGTTGTGTTACTAGCTCAGGTTTTTGAGGGAGAAGTCTTAAAAGTCGTGATGAACAGTTATGGTAAAAGATGTTCTGACAGCTTTAGGCTATTCTGAAAGATCAAGAAGTATCCTTATGCAGTAATAAACATTTTAATTGCAGAATCACAGAATCATTTCAGTCGGGAAAGACCTCTAAGGTCACTGAGTCCAACATTTGACTGATCACCACCTTGGCAGCCAGACAAGAGCACTGAGTGCCACATCCAGTTATTTCTTGTACATCTCCAGGGATGGTGGCTCCACCACCCCTGAATTCTTTTTCTAGTGGTAGTTTAGGGAGGTGAGGTTAATTACAGCAGACATGGCAAATATTTAATTTATTCCTTTGTTATAAGTCATGATTTCCTTCAAAAGATAACATTGTTTATTGTCTTCTGCATCTATTCTGTGAATATCTAAAAACACACATATACTTTTACAACTACATTTTTTTTCATCAGCAGGCTCTTCTTGCAGACTAGAGCACCTAAGTTTCTCCAGTGACCTTTTCTTTCCCTTTATCCTCTGACATTCTACTCATCTAGTTTACATATTTCCTCTGGCTCAAGTGATTTGAGATACTGAGGGTGAAAATCATGACAGAAGACTCAAAAGAAATCATTTAGTTAAACCTCTGGGTGGCCATCAAAAAATCTTGTTTCAAATGCCTTTCTACTGTGCAGAAATGAAGAGAACCTCATTGTGACACTCAGCTTTGATCAAATGTCATATCTGGGATTCCTTCTGCACAGCAGTGTTTTTGTAATAAGAGCTATCATATTGTAGCAGCTCAGACTTTAAACTGGCACAAAGGGAAAGCCTGGGAGCTGGATGCTTTTTCCAATGGATCATAAATCCTTGAAATTGTCTGGAAGAGAGAAATTTAAACTAGCAGTACCTTCCCAGGTTTTTGACTCCATCCGGATATTGGTGTCTTCTGACCCAGATTTCCTCTGTGGCCTTGCATGAGTCCCTCAAGCTCCCTTGATCCTTTTCTTTAGATTTGTTTTTAATAATGAGTTCAGGTAAATCAGGGTTCTGTTTGTAAAACTCGGAATCTGTGACATGACAACATGGCAGAATATCTGTGATTTTAGCCTTCTGTGAAATGCATATTTTGCTTCTCCTCTTTTGTGTCTTTTTTGTTAAATTATATACTCTTGTTCATATTAATAATTCTTGCTCTGCTTCAATGGACACAGAGAGAATCGAGGTTTTTTTTAACATGCAACCCCAGAATTGATGGCTTACCTGTAATTTACCAAAAAATATTTGTAAATTATTCCCCACATGTACAAAACCACACACACCTAGCTAAAACCATAAAAACACGATGTGTGAAGTTTTATCTTTGCAAATGTAATACAGAAGAAAGGAAGGCAGCTAAAAAGGAAAACTATACATGTATCACATTTAAATGATAAGCTTTAAATGACCATTTGAATAAAAATTTGAAGGGTTCAGTCTCACAAACTGACCACATTAAGGCTCTAAAACCATCAGTGTTGCTCCCCCTTCAGTTCACTTTCTTCTCCATGAAATCAATAATCCTTCCACCTGCTGCTGATTTCTCCACAATGAGTGATCCAGTTATTTGTTTAACACCCAATAACATCCCATTAAAAGATGTAACTACTAAAAAGAGATAAATATGACCTGGGATTTTACTGCCTGCTTAAGTGCTTGCTTAAATCTTGTAAGTGGTTTCATCTCATTCTTCATCAGAACTACAAAATTCAACTAAAGAAATCCTTTGCTGACTAGATCAGTATGGATGCGTTCCCATCTGATTTTTCATTTATTTTGATACCAAAGGCTTTGCTGGCCTTGTCTATTAAAGTCTTTAGGTAAGTAAGATGCTCACAGGTTAAAAATTGTATATGCGGTGAAAACAAAGTCAAGAAAAGGAGAAGGGAAGGGAGAGGAGAAGAGGGGAAAGGAATAAACTTGAAATAGGCCTCTAAATTAAAAGTGAGTGATTCTTGTTAAAAATCAAGATATACCTACTTTTGTTTGAAGAAGTAAGATGTGAAAGTATTGTTCCTTTTCTATTGTGTAACAACAGAACATTCAAACAGAACATGAAGTCGTTTGAAGTGAATTTGCCCCTCTACCTCCTTATTAAAAGCAACGTATGTGGATTTGAGGGTACAGATGCTTCCTTCTGAATGAGCCAGAGTGAAGGAGAAGGGAGGCAACTGTTGTGAATAGGGGTGTTTCTGGTGGTGGATTTCAGGAATTAAACACAGATGAGTGGTACCAGCTATCTTTAGTTTTGAGTGACAGGAAAAGATATTTGTTCAGAGCAAATGTGGTAGGAAAATGTCGGCTTTGTCATGAAGCAAATGTTAGGGCTCAGGGTTCCCATCATGCTGTGGCACTTATATTAGCTAGTATAAAATACAGATCCTTGGAAGGCTTTCCAGGCCAAAATGAATTTTGGTGTTTCAATTGTTTTCCTTATATCTTTTCCTTATTTTCCTTACCTTGCAGTCAATTATATAATGCTGCAACTAGGCAATCAGGTTGCTGCATTTCAAATCAGGGAAAAAAAGGAAAATTATCAAGATTAAACTTGAAAAATGTGTAGGTGAGCACAGCTTGTGCAGCAAAGGAAATAGGTTAAATGCAAAGCAAGCATTGGGAATGAAGGTTCCTGAAAAGCAAGATTGCATGAGAGTTTGTTTCACCAGAGAGTTTTAAAGCTTCCTTGACGGGAGATCTGCCCATTGGTCCCCTGGGTTCAGTAAGCCTGTGCTCCCCATGATCTCTCCAAAGCTTCTTGTATTTCTTCCATGTTACCATTTAGTCAGTCAGGAACTTTATTCCCTTTATTTTCTTTTATGTCTTTTCCCTGTCTCCACCGATTCCCTACCACTCTGTTAAACCACCAGGTTAAGATGAGTCTTTACAAAACCCACTGAGATGCCATTATGTTCACAACTGATTTATTTCTCAGGCTTTTCTCTTCCCTGGTGCTACTCAATCTATATAAACTGGCTATTTCAGTCCATGAAAGTTTTTATGACAAATCAGGCACTTCACTGGAGAGGTGAGAAAGCCACATCAGGAGAGGCTTCCCTCAGGCTCCAAAATGCAAAGCAGCCCTGGAGATCACTCATATTTGATTGATATTTTCATATTTGAAGTGAAATCCAAAGATGAGCAAATTGATGGGCATCACATTAAAGGCTTTTCTTATGAAGACTGAACACGATTTCTGTCAAAAAGCTGAATCTGCCTTTCACTGGAAGGCTTTTTAAATCTGTGGCTGGCAGAGCTGTCTTCACAATTAATAAATATCATACCTGTGTGCATATGCAGTCGCCTATAGTACTGTCAATTCCAGTGAAATCTGGGGAGTTTTGTGTCTATAAAGGCAGTGGAAAGTTCCATGACACATTTCTGATGGCAGCAGCAACAAAGTACAACTCCTTCCCAACACGTCTTGAATACCTGATATGGCATTTTAGCCTGAGGAATTGCAATATGCAAACTGATGTGAGAAAACTCCATGGAGCCTCTGAATGGTGCAGCATGTCATAAACTCCAGAAACAACTTTCTTTTCAAAAAATAGAAGGGCTGAACACATATGTGGACACTGATTCCTAGGATTATGTTACACAATACCACTCCTGACACATTTAAATAAAAATTATATAAGATCAAATATTGCATAGTTACAAGAGATGATTTGCTTTAGAAAAAAAAATTCCTCTTTTGAAAAAAAGATTCCTTTTTTGAAAAACCTGCCATGTATATTTAGTTCTTTTAATGAGAAAGAACTTATTAAACATATGTATAATACTTCCCTTTTTGTTTCCCATGGGGTTAATTGTGCATTTGGCATGAAAAAATCAATTTAGATGTTTTATTGACCTTTATTAAGCCAAACTATATTATTTCAGGAGAGAGTCATTGCAGCTTGGGGTATCTTCCAAGAGATGCCAAAGTGGAAAAAGCAGAGATTTTCACATATATTAAACTCACTGCTAACAGTCCTTCAGAGCAGCCTACAATTAATTAACAGTAGCTTCTGATGATCTGCAAATGGAAAAGTAGTTTATGTTTTATTATCTGTGTACTGCGAGCGTGTACTTTCTGTTTTCCTGGAGTCATCCATTTATTTGTTTCTTTCAGTTCTTCACTAAAAGCTTGGGGAACAGGTAAGGAGGAGATGATTTTATATTTGAGAAACTGGGAAGGGTTCCTCAAATTGCCCTGTCCTGGGAAGAATGGATGCTGTACAATAATTTTGAAATTACTGCCTGTCATAACTATAATGAGTTGAGCTGCTGGAGAGCTCTGTGTCCCATATGCCCAAGGAGATTAATTATCCACAGTATGAAAAAGAGACTGGTTGGTTTGTTTGTTTGTTTGTTTTGAACCTGACATCCCCCAGTATCTCTTGATGTTCCTTTTGTTGTAAAAGAAAGCAGAGAGTTACTCCTCACTCATCAGAACCTCATGTGCATGATCTCAGGCAATAGTCTGAAAAAGCAAATCATCTGTGAGATAGTTGTGATGGAGCTTGATCATGAACTCTTTTAATTCATTTTCTAGTTTGGGTGACTTACTCCAAACCTATAAAGGTCAGCTGCAGACACTCTGAAAATAATAGATCTGCATGCATTACGAAATATTTTCAGATAAAAACTAGATCAATTGATAATGTTCACAGCATTTTAGTTGGTGGCCGTGATTCATCCAGACCACCACATTCCATTTTGTCCTTGTTATATGCATACTTTAATAATGATAAACTGATGAAGCCAAGATCTAAATCCTGACTTTACTGTTCATCCATGTTCTTGTAGCCTTTTCCAGCTAGATTACCAAAACATTCTCTTAAAGTTATGGAGGAAATCTCTGAAAAAACATGAAGAAAAAAGAGTTATTGAAAGATGTCATTTTGAAATTCAAATATTAAAACTGTCCCATCAGAAAGTCTTCTAAAATGTCATTGATGAATGCATAAATGATGGAGATAGAGAAACTGAATCTTATTAATCTCACATTTCCAGCAGTATTTGCTGTGGGTTCATCAGATTTCTATCCTTTGCAGTCTGTTTTGTCTTATCTTTACCCTTTGGGCAGCTCTTTGTTTCCTTGTCAATCCTAGAAGAGTCAAAAATGCTCACAAGAGAGTCATAGAATCCAATACATTTAGGATCAAAATTGGAATGATAACCCAATCACCTGTCAAGCATGCAAATGCTTATTTTAAAAAATAGCTGGAACTAAATATGACAAAGTTGCAGTTAAAAGAATTCTCAATTGCTTCATTGAACCTGAAATCTCCCATAACTTCAGCTCTTATTTGTAGGAATCATTTTGTGACTCTGAAAAACTGTGGATGGCGTAACCTTTAAAAAAACCAGACTTCTTTTAAAACTATAAACTACAGCTGAGTGAATATATAGAACAAATCAGTTGACATTGTCCCCCATGTCTAGCATTAGACTAAAATTCTCTTTTAGAATCACAGCCTATAAATGACTGAAGTTTTAGCATTTGTGAACTTCTGCTCTGGGCATTTACCAACAGTGCCCGAGCTGCTGAATGCCCACTGAACAACCACGAGCCCTTTCACATCTCTTTTTGGGATACAAGTTATAGAGCTTATGTTATTGCAAATGTTCTTTTTTTACAGGAATGAAAATTCCTCTCCAAAAGGTGCAGGGGCCAAGTTAGAAGTCCTCAGTGAAGAAAAGTGCTGTGCCACATCCATCACCTTGGGTCACCCCAGATGGTTGGAGCATATGGCAGCAGTGAAGTTGTCCCTGAGTCCCCAGGTCCTGTGCCCAAACAAAGATGTTGCTCTCTTTACTGAGCTGACCTTTGAGGGAAAAAGCAGAATTTCCCTTCGGGTGTCATCTGCTCATTTGGCTCTCTGCAAACCACCGACAAACTGGCTTCAAAGGCAAACATGCACCAAGACAGGGCTTCCCCAAGGGGCTTTATTAGAGAAATTATTTTAAGTGCTTCTGGCCAGGAGAAGTCTGATGGAGACAGATGGCAAAATGGAGGAGTTTCTTTCTAAAGGGAAGGATTTTTTTTCAAGCTTTGCTGCAATGTCACTGGGTTTCTGGGAAAGATTCAAGAACTGAGTCTGCACAGAAAAAGAATAAATTCCTAAATGTTGGTAAACTATCCCAAATTTTTATGATAGCACAGGGATTTTTTTTTTCATAACTATAATGCTTTCTTTGGGGTGTGTTTTTAGAGACATTCATCAGCTGGGGCTGCCTGAATGTGAGATTTGGGAGTATTGCCTCCCTCTTAAGCACAGGAAGGAAAGAAAGCAGAGGATGAGTTCCTTGCATAACCCAGTGCATGAGTCACTTTAAATGGGTGAAATACCAGAAGGAAAACTAATGAGCGCAAGTAATTACTGAAAATGGATGGTGAGAAGTGACACGGAGGTGAGGCAAAGTGTAAGGCCTCTGTGTAAAGGAGGAGCAGCACTCATGAATGCGGTTCCTGGCTGTGCTTGTGCTGCTGCCCCCACACCGGGCCGAGAGCCCTTCTCCTTCTCTAGGGCATTTTCACAATTGCTGATAAAATGCAGAGTTTCTCTGGGGTTGGCTGACTCCCTGGCTGTCACCTGGAATCTGTGGCATGTCACCCACAAAGGGAGCAGTGATGAGCAGCAGCTGGGGCAGCCCAAGGCCTGCCTGAGCAGGGAGCAGACAAAGCAGAGGTGGCTTGGTACAGCTTTAAGGACTCAGGACTGAAAGGTAACAGGAGGGAGCCAAACATCACTGAGAGCACGAAAGGCTTCTGGCCGGGTATCACAGAACAGAGTCCTTCAGAAAAAAAAGCATTAAAATGTTTAAGATTTGGTTGTCTCTTCGAAAGGGAGGGCAGAGCAAGTCCAGCTTCACAGTCTGGCCTGTGCTTCTGGAACCATCTCCACTTCTTCCCCTGAGCCTGCAGAGGAAAGCCTTCAGTTCGGCCTCATCCCAGAGAATTCATGTTTCACAAATATATTTTCTTATAATAAAATATTATTTGGCATTTGGACAAGTCCTTCTGCATGCTGTGCCTCATTTGGAGAAGACTCGACTTTACTGCTGGCTGCTGATCAAACCCTGTCTTTAGGATTTCTGCAGTGGGCTCACAATTAAGAACTAGTCCAAACCCTAATGAGTGCTACAAATTATTCTGGGAATCGTCAACTTCATTATCTCATACGAAGCCTATTTTTTATAATGTCAAAATAGTATCATAAAGAACGCTGCATAGAAAAGTTTCCTTTGAAAATAGATTCAAAGTATATCACTGGAGTCATATCAAGATTTCATAAATCTTTATGATAGCAACACCACTTTATTTATAGTATAATTTTTCTAAATGGTGACAATTGCTGTAGTTGGTGCCAAAGTAGAGCCACCTGTAATTTAAAAAAAAAAATTAAATTATGTTTTTAAAAATTCAGGCTATTTTTTGTGAAAGATTTTTAGCTGATATTGAAAATATTTTTAAAGTTTGATTTGGTTCTTTTTTTCTGTTTTTCAATTGATACAATATTTTAGAGCCATGTGCCACATGATTGTTCCTTGAAAGCTTTGGGACACAAGAAAGAATGATACCTTCACAGTTTCGGTTTTTTTTTGTAAACACATAAAGTCCCTGTCCTAAATTTTGTATACTCTTCTAATTGCATGAAAGTTATTTGGCTTTATTTTTTATTTGTTATTTGTCACCTGGGTATTGCAAAGCAATAGCACTAGTTTGCCTGGTTGTGCTGCAAAAGGGAGAATTTTGTAGCTGTGTGAGGCAAATCCAAGCTAAAATAAAAAGTTATCAGCTACATAACTCTGGGTTAAAATTTTCTGAGTTTCTTAAGCCTCATGCTTGCCAAGGAGCCTATTTTTTAGGCAATAATATTATTTATATATTTATATTTACAGCATTTCAAACCAGTCTGCTTTATCACAGGGACCTTGTCAGAGCACACAGATTTTCCTGGAGCCCCCTTTTTGGTGGCATTTCAGGCTCACAGCCACAGAGCTTTTACATCAGACTCTCAGCCTGTGCTGAAGGACCTTTGCTGTTGCCAGGTGGAAAAAAACTTCCTAATATTCATATCAAAGCTGTTGGAAAAGGGGACACAGTATTTTATTATTTGCTTTTGGTTTTTCTTTTACTCCATAATTCAAAAGATTGGAAAATAGCTTTTAATACCAAACCAAACAGCTCAGGCACCTGCATTCCTCATTTTGGTTTTAGGAATGCAGTTGTTACTTAACAATTATGGTTGCTGCTGTTACAGTGCCTTGCATTGGGGAAAAAAAAAAAAAAAAAAAAAGACGACAAAAGAAAAGCAGACAAGTGTTGTGTTTTAAGCTTGTTGAATTCTGACAAAAATCAGTTTGTTAATCATCATGTTTTAAACCTCTTATTTCCAGATTTGGTAATTAATACCAGATTGTACAGATACAAGGTACCGTGCCTCTCCTTTAGCCAACTGCAGCTGCTGTAATATTTCAAACAAGTTGCTGTTCTTGCTCTCGTAGAAAAAAAGTTCTTATAAAAATTTGGTATCTAATGCTTATCACAAAATACTGTTTTAGATGCTTTTATTTTTCCCTTATCTCAGCACTCGGGGGGGAAATGTGCAATGCAGAGGCTTTGCTTAAGGTGGAGTTGTTTGAGAGACTTCCAAAAAAAAGCATTTAATGAAGATATATAATGTGTGAGCATTGATATTTGTGTGTATATTTTGTATATATATGTAAAACAAGGGCAAAAAGATCCACTAAATCAGATCTACCATATCTACATTGGCATCTTTAAAAATGATAAAAGCAAGCAAACAAAATAAAGGAGCATCTCCTACTTTGTTGAAGAGACCTGATGCCTTATTTTTTATTTAGAGCTCTTCTATCACTGGGAGGCCACCTCTTGCCTTGCCATACAAACTTGACTGTGATGAATGTCCCTAAGGAAGGCACTCAGCAGCAATTTGTAGGTCTGGAAACAGAATTACCTGGAATTTTGGCTTGGTTCAGTCTGTTTCATCCTCTGATCTGTGCAGTTCTGGCCTCATCCAGGCACTATTACCTCAGCAGGGCTAAATGTCCAGCTGCCCATCATTAAAATGTCCACAGGGACGTGACACTACATCATTCACCATTTACACCAAAATCCAAATGGACAGAGACTGCCAAACTTATCTCTGGCACATCCTGATTTCCAAACCCTTGTATTTTTGACAACAATTTTCTATTTTTTTTTTTTTTAATTACACAATATTCATTTTGACTAGATTGCTGGGGACACAAAATTTACCTGCAATCAGTAGAATTTGAGACCATTTTAGTAGCTCTAACAAGGTTTTCCCCAGATCACACATCATGTGTTTTGTATAATTAAAAGGTCAGCTGCATCCATGTTATCTGATAAAACTAATAACAAATTATTTACCTTTCTGGATAAAGAGGCATTTTTTGCTTTTGTTTCAGGTACTTAGTAGTTGCTACCCAGACAAAAAAAAAAAAAAAAAAATCTTTCTTTCTCACTTGTGCATTTTTTTCTCTAAACTTATACATTACATTTTAAAAAGATTGATCTTATTGTTTTTAATGGAACTAATGTGAGTTGTATCTCAGAGGCGTTTCTTCCAATTTTAACCAGTTAATAAAAAGGCAGTAGAAGAAGTTCTTCCTGTGGATAAAAGCTCAAATCTGTTGTCACAGTAGCTGCATTCCCACTTTCAGCACAGACTATAAACCATGGGAATATGGATTTCTAAAGAAACCTTCAGGAACTGAATGAACTCGGTGCTGAGCTTGGCAGATGCAGCAGAAACAGGGATGTGTTGATTTTATCACTGAGTGCTTTCACTGAGGAGCCTCAGCTGCAAAATACCACATTGGTCACTGGTTTATGGTGGTTTTCTCAGTGGAACCTACACCTGGGAAGAAAGGTCTACACAAATAATCTGGGCCTGAATGATGCACAAAAGGAAATCCTGCAAAATACAAAGTTGAATCTGGTCCTGGATTTAGGACCAAATATGAGAGTCCTCATATTCTCCACCTTAAAATGAAGAGCATTGCTTAGACACTCTTTCAGGGTAGATTATCTATGGTTCATGATGTCTTTGCCTCTCCACTAGCTTCAAAATCAGCCTTGATTTTCTGGTGAGGGTGTCCCAGATTGTTGCTGTTTCAGCATATCCCTGTGTGTACAGACAATCAGCTTGTGCTGGGATGGTGGGTGCTGGTGCTGAGCTGCTTCTCAGTGCCTGCCTCAATGCTCTGTGCCTCCAGCTCTGCCTGAAATGTACAATCACCTCTATTTCAGTAAAAATCCACTAGGAAACCCTGAAAAAATACCTATTAGGAGCATTATGTATGCAAATGTGTCTAACAGTCTTCCTAGTAATGAGCCGTGCATAAATGCCTCCTGATGAACAGACTGCAGAACCTTGAGTTAGACTGAATGCTTCCAGTTCTGCTTCCAATACTGGTGTAAGTCAGAGTGAAAATCAGATTTTGCAAAGTTGGCAGCACCCAAGTAATAAAGACCCTGCCAGCTGGGATTTTTTTACAGCATATTCACCCTGCCTCAAGACATTGATATCAAAGTACAGGAACAGAAAATAGGATTAATTTGTGCTGTCCAGACAGAGAACTGAGGAACCAAAAGATTGAGTGCTTTTGGTCAAGGTCACTCTGGAAACCAGTAACAGAGCTGAAAATTGATGTAGCCAGTGCTTGATATAGATAGCTCCAGCCCATGCCACTGGTCCCTCCATCCAAATGGATGTGTCCCCAGAGGTGCGATCCCCAGAAGAAAAGGCAGGTGCTGAAAAATAAAGGCAAAGTCTACTGCAAATGGTTCTAAATATGGAGAGGAAAATGAGCTAAAGCAAGGGCAGGACAATGAAATCTTTATGGAGTGGAAGTAAGTCTGTTGATACACTCTTAAGAATTTAGGTTTCATAACTGGTGCTAAAAATGTAAGGCAGTGTGGGATTGTAATGCTGCGTAAGGGACCAAGGGCAAACTTCAGTCTGATTTTGTGTGCGTGCCACATACAAAAAAATAGGATGAGAAGTGCTTTGAAGACTTTTGGATCTGCTGTTTCTGCAGTAGGCAATGTCACCTGATGATAACTCAGATGGACATTTGCACCTTACGAAAAAAAAAAAAAAATCATCACCAGCAACTTACTCCAAATCAAAAATCTATACTTTACATCACTCTCACTAAATATTTCATAGGATGGAAGGAGTTGCCACAGAGGAAATATTTTTTTAAATAATATTTTGTAATTTCTATGAGAAGGCTCAGTATGGCTGTTATATTCTGAGGATGGGGAGAAGTAAAACAAAACAAGAGGCAAAAAAAGGTGAGTCCCAGCAGTCAGCTAACTGTGTTTTATACAGAGAAAAGAGATTTCCTCAGACACTGGTCCCAGGAGCACCAGCACGGCTTAAAAGCATTCTCCTGTTGGGTGGAAGTTCGTGTGCCTGTTTGATTGAGTGGAAGGAGTGCAGGGGAAAAATGAGAACACAAATCCATGTTTCGGCTGCCACACGGTCAATACAGTAATAGGTCGGCAGAAACATCAAAACACAATCAAGAGCTGTCTTCAGGGCTGTGAGTGAGCAAAATTCGTTGGGCAGGAAGCCAAGGGGAAGGAAAAGAGGTCTTCTGGTGTTCTTTGAGCTCATCTAGAGGCACTAAACAAGCAAACTGAAATCTCTTTCTATTAAAACTGAGATCTGTGTTCAAATCTGCACGTGCAGTTTCATTACGTGTGGCATAACACAGCCGCTGTGTTCTCTCCCCTGAGTTGAGCACTTTTTGGGGGAGAGGAAGTTGATGGGGTGTGTGTGTAAATAATGCACATCCAGTTTGTACCACGCTGCAAAATTTTTTTTGTAGTGTGTTTGGGGTGGATACAATATCCAGGAACATTAAAGCCAACAGTCATTGCAAGTACATGCTTAAATCTTTATCTACAACTATTGCAAATGTTATTTTGCTCTAAAAAACACAACAGTCATGAACACCTGAGAACTTCAATTCTATTTTTTTTAGTCCTTTCCTTTTTTGAAAGACAAGGAGACAGTCTTCAGTGTTCAGCTCTGAGGAGGAACTGTAGAGGTTCATATAAGCAGCTTAAAACATTATGTCCACATGCAAAAGGACAAACATTTCCACGTGTCTGCACCTTCTAATACTGTAAACAAGGGGCCATTTTTCGAAAAGATTGTGATAGGCCTTTATTGTTAGATTCAAAATCATATTTCATGTTCCAGTATCTGCCTTTACACTCACTATCAGTAGTGAGATAAGTTTAAAATGACAACATTCTGGTACAACTTAACACAGAAAGAGCAAATTACTTTCTCAAGCAATGGGAGTTTTGAAGAACAATTTCTTGCTCTTCCTATCCCACTTCTGACTGGCCTTGGGGGCAGGAGTGTGTTGGATGAAGTGGTAAAAACTGTAGAAATATAAAGAGAAATGACACCATTTCCGTGGCAGATTGATTTACATGGCAGTGATGGATTTCTTGAAGCCTCATGAAGATTTGATCTCCTACAGAAGACATTAAAAAGACATTATGGACTCATCATGTAGCTATACAAATTTGTTGTATATTCCTTTATATGTTTGCCTGTGCAAAAGAAACAGGGAACAAAAACTCTTGGGCTTTTTTTTTTTTTTTTTTTGTGAAACTTGCCCTTTGATGTGGTAACAAATGATTGGTATGATTCCCTCCATTATCTCAGCAGGGATCATTCCCAAGACAGTTCGGGAGCTTTGCTTCACTCAGCCAGCTGGCAAAGTGAGCATCCTTCCTTTTGTGACAATGATCTCTGTCAAATTTCCAAAACAACTTTATTAATAAGCAGTTCATATGCAAGGATTTTTATAACCATGATTTTTGAACCTCTTAAGATATAGTGAGGTTTGGTATGGGAGCTCCTCTGCTGGTCTGAGATCTCTCTTTGTGCTCTTTCACTTCATTCAAGACATAAATTCACACAGCAGGGAAAAGCATGGTGACCTGGAAAGCATCTAAAGAATCTTTGTGGGTGCTTGAGGAAAAATGCAGATCTAAGAGACCTGCAATATTACAGAATCACATAATGCCTGAGATTGGAAGGGACCTCTGCAGCTGATCTTGTCTGATGCTCCTCATCCAGCGCCACTGCTGCATCATGGCAACTTGGTGTGCACCAGGACCCCAAATCCTCTCCTGCAGAGCTGCTTTGCAGCCTCTGGACCAGGGTTGATTCCTCCTGAGACCCAGGATGTGTGGGGTATCAGTGGGGCTGCAGTGTTTGCCACTGTGAGAACCCCTGCCTTGTCCTTAGGTCTGGGCATGAGTGAAAAGAGGTGATATCCGAAGCCACAAGCAGGATTCCAGCTGCCAAACCCACCAAACCTATCCAAAACCCACAGATGAAATACTTAGAAAAATGCTTTGAAAATATATCTCCAAAATGTAGACAGTGCCTTCACAATGAAATACACCCCACAAGTCAAATGATATTGTAAGTCAGTTCCTAAGCAGTCCAAGTGTTTCTAAACATCACAGTAATGACCCTTTGGGATGTTTTTATCTCAGTAACAGATATATCCTGATACAAGCACTTGCCAAGCCTGATGGGGCAGGATGAACCTGCCTGCCAAGCTTTTGAGGTGCTGTAACCAAAAGGCTTTTACCTTCCTGCCTGAAAAGTTTGAAATATTGAGTACACATCAGAAATGCTGATGCTGAGGCAATACAATTTTTCCAGCTGTATTTTCATTCTTATCACAGTCTTCCCACCAGGGGACAATGAGGAAAAATGCAAAATTCCTTGGCTTGTAGTAAAACCAATAAAGGGGGTTTGCTTCCTCTGCTTCTGCACATGCAATGTAAGCTGTATCGACAGCAGTAACACAATTACTTTTGGTTTTATGCCTTTCAGGTGAAGAAAAGCAGATGTAAGCAGTTGGTACCATCATTATTTGCAGCCTTCTGCATAAACTGAAACAGACCTTCATAAACACAACACTGACTGTGAACCTTGCTGGGCACAGAGGCTGCATGGGCTGGAATCTACAATTCAAAGTGAAGGATTTTTATATTCCTGGGCAAATGAGTCTATTCTGCAGATCAAACTACCCTCAACAGGCTATGAAGTTCATGGATATGGGTTGTATTAATCAGTCAGCACAACAGATCCATACTGGGTGGATCTTGGCAGCTCTAACAACCTACACTCAAGAAAGGGCTGTTTGCTGCAGCAGGAAAAAACCTGAGTCAAAAACCTTCAGAAAATTAGGATTCGTTCTATGGTTTGACACAAACCTGGGTTGAGGTTTTTTTAACCAGAATGTCAGTATGTTTTAAACTGAAAGAGGAGAGACTTAAATTAGATGGACTAAATTCTGGTGAGACCTTGGCACAGGTTACCCAGAGAAGCTATGGATGCCCCATCTCTGGAAATTTTCAAGGCCAGGTTGGATGGTGCTTGGAGCTCCCTGGGATAATGGACTTTGTCTCTGCCTGTGGCAGGGGGTTGTAATGAAATGGTTTTTAAGGTCCCTTCCATCCCAAGCCATTCTGTGATATCAATTTGCAGAATTCAGGTCACTGGGGATAAGAGAAGAATGCTCAAGGCAAAACTGTTTTGGCATTCTTCTAATGTGGTGCTGCCCAAATATAAGAAAAAAGATTGTAAATACGTAATTTCTCCACCATTTCCATTTAAGTATCTCCTGTAATTGCCATAATTAATGTCTACTTTGGAAATACTTCCTGACATGCAATCTTTTTGCTGTTTTTTTTGTTTGTTTATTTTTTTGAGGTTTTGGGTTTTCTTACTTCTTTTTTTTACTTCCTAAGTAATGGCCCTTTAATGAATTGTGACATGTACTTTACTTTGCTCATTATTAGCCTGACATGAGGCCTTTGTTTTCTTTTGCAGCCTGTGGGTGGTCATGCACTCACCTGTGAGCTTTGTTACCAGCCATGGAAGACTGATTTTATGGAAAAGGAAATGACTATCCCAGAATTGCTTTAATATAATTGCAAAAAACCTCTGTTTCTCTAAAGCCAACCATGCAGTGCACTAAAGCCAAGAAAATGTCTCTCATTGACATCCCTGGGCTTTGGCTTGGGAGCCCTGCCAATGTTTTATTGAAATGGGCTTTTAACAGTTTCATGTATTCAGCTCCAACCAATTCTCGAGTTCAATGGGAGAAACGTTCTAGAGCTGAATTGTAATGTACCCTGCTAGTAAAAATATTCATTTGATTACAGTGGCTGGCTGCCACTGTATTTATTTTGAAAGTACAAGCTGGTGCTGCACTTTTTTGAAATCCAAGACTGGAAATTAGGCACAAGTGTCATATGTACAAAATAAAACCTATCAGAGATCTAAGAGCTCGGGAGTGAACAGGAGGGGGAAAAGGAAAAGAAGAAACACCTGTAGCAAGCCCTAGAAAAGGGAGAAACAAGCAACACGTTAAAAATGGACCTGGTTAGAGGTACCTCACAAAGGATAAAGATTCTCAGCTCTTGGGGCAGCTAAGAAAATTTGATTATCTCAGTTCAGTCCACTCTTTTAAGCCTCAGAAAACAAAGCAGTTTTTATTACTATTATGTAATTATGATACCTTGCCTTCAGTGTTGGCAAATTGTTTCTTTCTTTTCTGAAAATGGAGAATGCGGTTTTATCAAGTCAGCAGTGGAGAATTGCATTATGTATTCCAAAAGGATTAAATTCATCATATATTTATTAAAAGGAAACCATCTGAGGATATTGAGATATTTGGGGCATTTTGTATTCATTTTTATTTTATGAGTAGTTTGCTGCTACAAAAACCTCAGAGGTAGCATGACAGGAGTTAATATTGAGTTTTTCTCTTCCTCTACAAAGCCCATGCAGGTCAAAACTCTTCTTCCACCTTTCTGTTTTATGACAAAGCTGGGTCATTCTCCTTGAAAATACAGTTTTTAACATTACTCAGCATTATGAACTGTGTCTAGTCTTCAGCTAAAAAAAAAGCCACCCTAAAGACTTTCCTCACCTCTAGTTTAACCCATTTTGAAGTAAAACTGCCAGAATCAAGCCTCAACAGCTTCCAAATGAAGTGCCATAACCCCAGCAGCGTGGCAGCACATGGAGTTCACAGGCTGGGCAGAAATTGAACTGTGTGGCTCTATCCTGCCAGGAGACTTGAAAGCTTAAAGATAAAATGGAAAGAGGGTGGCTGAAGGAAAAAAATAATTATCCAGGAGTAACTGCTTGACATGATGGCCATTTTCATCAAAGTTAATAATTTTCATTAACATTATTGAACAAGAATTATAGACCTTATTTTCAAGCTTCTATCTCCTTATAGGCAATTCATTTCACTCCTTATTTCCAGTACATTATTAATTCTACCTTGCATCCTATTTCATTCTCTTTTATCTCTTTTGGATGCCCAGTTACTCTCAATTAAATATTAATAATCATCTTTTTAATTTACCCTGTAATTTGGAAGCAGAGGAACGCTGCCATGGCTCTTGTCTTTTCCCAGGGACAATATTTCTGAGCAATGCTGGAGGATGACAAGTGGGAATGCATCCATCTCAGGGAGTATCGGGCCTGGGCTGACAGCACACGGATTGTCCTGCCACTCTTATCTGGTGGAGCTGTGTGGAAGTGTCAGAAGGGATGAAAGGCTGCCCTCCACGTGCTGTTCATCCAGGAGGGCTGCTCTGGGGGGGACGAGCATCTGGGAGAAAGCAGAAGGTCATCTGCTCTGACACAGCAAGGGGATTTTGCCTTGGGAAATGTGTCTCCCTTCCCGGGGCTTTTCTGAGGCCACTGTGCCAGGGAAGGAGCACCAGGCAGTGTTCAGGTCACAGCCAGGCTTTGTCTGTCACTGGCTGCAAATCAGGAGTCTCTGTGGCACGTGGAAGCTGAGCATTCAAAACTCCTTTCATGGCAGAGACATTGGCAGCCCCAGAGGTTTGTGTCCAAAGAGGAGACAGAGGAGTCCTGGAACATTATTCAAATAAAGGGAGAGGCCATGGGGCATTTCCCAGAGTGTCTCGAATTATTAGGGGATGCAGCCCCCTCTTTATCCTAATTTCCCAGCTGCATCACCCTCTTCCTTTCCCCACTGCCTGAGATACTCAGAAGGCACAGACTTCCCACAAACTGCCTACTCTGGGTTCCTCTCTAATAGGCACCCCATTTTGTTCCTCTCTTTTATATCAAAACACTATTCATAATTCTATGAAGCCTCTGTTCTTTTTCTCCAAGCTCAGGAATTTAACACAGCCTTGGCTCAGCCAATTAGTAACATTTTCTAGATCTGGTGGTTTCTGCTGTTACTTCCCTGTCTATGAGCCCCTGGCCCTATCTGCAAGCAGATCCTCGTGGTCTGTTTGTAAAGACACATTTATCTTATTCCTTTCAACAGGAAAAGTGCTACTGGAAGCTCTAAGGGCAGCTGAGCCACTGTTTACAGAGGGAAGAAACAGCAGGAGGGTCACTGCCCTGCTTCAGGATTTTTGGGGTGGTGTGTGGGGTGTCCTAAGGCCACTGAGTTGCTTATTAAGCAAGAAAATAGTAAATCTCCACCCCCCCAGC
The DNA here is from genome assembly GCA_013397295.1 of Polioptila caerulea. NCBI lineage: Eukaryota > Metazoa > Chordata > Aves > Passeriformes > Certhiidae > Polioptila > Polioptila caerulea. Next base: position 132,723 of record VYXF01001418.1, read on the forward strand.
TTGATGATTAAAGAGACATTTCACACTGACTTTGCCTCTCAGTGATGATTTCAAAAAGAGCCACGGCTGGTCAGCACATCCTCAGCTGTGATGGAAGTGAGCAGTCAAGGATATTGTCACCTTATCAATAGCATGAGGAGGGACATTAAACACGAGAACATGTCAGTCTGAATCAACTTGAAAATGTATTCTTTCAGGACAAGCTGTTAAGTGATTATTCATTTTAGGTAGAAGTTGCTGCAGATTTATTCTTGTCTTCTCTTCCCTAAAAATGATCAATAATAAGATTTTTCTAAGCTGCCCCAAGAATTGACAATCTTTGTCCTTTGTGAGATATCTCTCACTGAATCCATGAAGCTTTTTAATGTGTGCAGTGTACTAAAACACAATTCCCTCAGACCTCACTCTGATTTGCAAATTAAAAACAAATAAAAAAATAACCCCTTCAATGTTCTTTGATTAATATATTTCAATATTTCCCCGTTTAATTAAAAAATGTTTTATTCAAATGGAATGCCTGTACTTATGACTGGAGAATGTGATGTTGTGTGATGACCATGCAAAGAAAATGCTTTTTGCTAAAAATTACACATTTTTCTACCATCTACCACTCATAGTTATCTTTAAAAAATGATGGACAACATTTAGAAGATAAGGATTCTTTCCTATTACATTCACACCGAGACAGCCATGCCTTTTAGTTCTGGACAGAGATTCCAAGTGCTATGTGTTAATGAATTAATCACTTGTTTCAGAGAAGATTTAAAATACTTCAATGACTTTTATTTAGACAAACCCTGCCTATGTCATTTTTTTTTTTTCCATCTACAATAGTTCTTGAGGTGCTAATGGACAAGAAGAGGCCAGAATTTGGAAGAATTCAAGGAGGAAATTTGTTGAAATTTCCAAATATTTAACCAAGATTATAATTACTGATGGAATCCAGGACTGATCATTTGCTTTTGGGCTAATTGGTTCAAATCAGTCCATGGTGCTCAGTTGCAGGTAGAGGTGTGGATGTGGCTGTGTGTCCTGGGAAATCAAATTATTCACCTAATATTCAACCTGGGAGAGAGGAGGGATCACTGACTAATACCATCCATACTATTGATAATCCTATCATTAACTAGGTCACTGATGGGCTTTATTTTTTATCCTTGTTGAAATTTTATTAGTACTGTTAATATAATTAAGGTATAAGGAATTTTCCTTCAAGTGAAGTCATCAAAAGTGTTTCCAGTTCAATCTCTCTTGAAATGTCTGATATCCTTCATCTTTTTACTTTATTTCAAAGGCTTTTAGTTGCTAGCTCGGATTAGAGAGAGGAAGAGTTAAAAAAAACTGAACAAAAAAAACCCCAGAAAAGCAGAAAATGAAACTCCTTCAAGAAAATGATATTTTCAGAAAAATAATTACTCCAGGTTCTGTGGTGAATATTTCAACTTTTGGCTGATTCTTTTACCTGAACTCTGAACTAGCTGCTAATGAGAAACTGGGGTCAGCCATTTCCTAACCTCAACCAGAACAAGCAAACCTGGAGTTTCTATTAAAGTAGGTAATCTCTGATTTATTAGGGAGCATGGACTGATAAATTTTGAGAGGGCATTTCCAACGTTACTTGTTCAGTAGCTCCGGTTGATTTATAAAGTCACTTTATTTTGTAAGTTTAGAAAACTAATATTTCAACTGTGGGGGTTTTTTTTCTTTCTTTCTTGCTACAGATACACTGAAATAAAAATATGTCCACAGCTAAATTAAATGTGTTTAGAATCAAGGGAGTGGTCTGATGGTTTTAGCATTGCAAAAGCAAGAAGATTAACAGTTTGGAATTTTGAAACTTTCTTTTGATCTCAAACTTAAAGAGACTTTAACATTAAAAAAATGTAATGAAAAGCTATCTAAATGGGAATCAATTACCAACATTTCATTATTGCAAATATTTTCTATTCAGAAAGTGTCTTCCAGTGTTGTCATAATATTTAAGGGCTGTGTATTGGCAACATTTGAAAACTGCATAAAAGAGAAGACTGAGGAGGATTTTCAAAACCTCCAAAAAATAGGATAACTTGATAATCAATATGTGAGCTATCTATACCTATCTATATTATATTCTAAAGGTACAATGATACAGAGTGCAGTTCTGGTCATGTCTTGTCATACTGATATTAATTTTCCATTAAAAACAATAAAAAGATATATAATCAAGCCACTAAGAAAAGAGAAAAAATACCAAAGGATTTACTGAAAATGCAATTTTACTTTTGTTTTATAATAATAGTAGATAAGCATACATGATTAAATTGAAAGCAATAACTTAAATTTATCAAAAGGAATTATTCTTTCACGTGAGAAACAATTAGCTTGCAATAATGTCTCTGAAGCTATGATGGAATTTCAGACAATAACCTAGTTTCTGTGGACTAAGATTTTAACATTTCACAAGTCAATTAGGTGGGCATTTGTGGACTGTGCAAATGAAGACAGAAGAATTATCCAAGATGGAAAAAAAAAATGCTTGAAAAATTGCGGCTCTTTTGTATTTTCCTCTGAAGACAGATCTCAGGCCTTTGTTTTAGAGATGGTTTGAGATGGAGTCAAGGCTTTATGAAAAGGTTCCTATTTACTACAAGATAAGGTGTAAATACCAATCTTATCTTCAGTGTCATAAGCCAGGAGATGTCATATTTTAGATGCTGTTTTATCCACATGGGTATCCACCTGAATTCTGACACAATTTTGACATTACTGGTGCAGAAATGTTTTGGGAGGGCCATTTTTAAGGAGCTTAAGAAGGTGTAATAATCTTTAAACTGACAAATATCATGGCAAGCCTTTGCTCTGGACCAATTATCTTAAGCTAAAATGCTAATTAGATCCAGTTTGCCTTTCCAAATGGTTCTTGGGAGAATCATCAAGCTATGCTTGAACTCCTCAGAAGAAAACTCTGCTTTCCACAGCTAAGGAGGAGGCAAACTTAAAATGGCTGAGAAATTACCACAGGCAAGGAAACAAATCCAGCTTCTGAGAAAAACAGAGAGACTGAAGAATTTGCAGGTTTTTCCTTATACAATATACTTCTTTTGGCACTGAATTAGGCATCGAGCCTGTTTTTACTGCAGGTGCCATCCATGTCTAAAGTGCCTCCAGAGGGCAACATGGGCTCTCTGCTGGGGCAGGAGTGCCTCAGCTGGATACAGCAGGTGCAGGGCAGAGTGTCTCTCACAAAAAAACCCCCAAACCTGCTGCATCTCCTCTTGTTTCAGAGCAGTGTTTCATCTCCCTGGAAATCATATTGCAGAGGATGAAGGAAATACCACGCTGGGGCTGTCAGCAACATTCCTCACCACTGTTAAGATCCCACTTTAGCATCACATTTGCTCAGAAGAGATAGCAAATATTGAGTCTAAGCTGGAAAAAAAACGCAAAAATTTGAGTTCCTAGGCAGACACCTTATTTGTATGGCCTCTACGGCAGCATTCACTTGTTTTTAAGTGACTCTCAGCTCGTGTGTCCCACTATGTGAGATGAAACACAGCCAGGGAGCAATCTCCCCTCTCTCTTACCTCAGGGCAAAAATGGCTGGGCTGAGGCTCAGGAGGGAAATGAACCAAGCAGCACATTCTGCTGTACCTGTGTGGATAAAATAGAAAGGACACCAAGGGCACAGTCCAAAATTCCCCATAGGTCATCCTGGAAAATCTCATATCCCTTCTTATCTCTCTCGCTTTCTGAGGTGCACTTCTGTTTTCTAATCCTAAAACAGGGAGCAGAAAGCCCTCAGGGGATGGCTGCAGAGAATGGGAGCTTTATTTAGGGAGAAAAAGAGGGCAAAGGCTCCTTGTGTTCCTGTGGCTGCTTTGGCTACGTTTGGGATAGACAAGCAAGAAACCTCCTCACCTCCCTAAACCCAGCCACAGCTGCAGACAGAAAAGTCACTCTGACCGCTGCACTTGCAGCAAAAATGCAAAGAGAGAGATGTGGTTTGGAATTATTTGATGTGCATGAGGTGTCCTGGAGCACAGGAAAAGGTTAAGAAAGATGTTACATAAAAGCTCAAAAAGTTTGTTACCACCACAATTTAGCATTGGCTTTGGTCACCACCTTTTCTGGAGCTGAACAAAATGCAACAGCTCCTTCCCTTCCTGCACTCTTAGGGTTTGTTGTTTGTAGAATAATGGTCAAAACAACTTTGCATAACCAGCTAAAAATACTGTGCAATATTTACATCCACCACTTATGTGGAACCTTTTTAGCTTCCACATTGCTTGAGGTTTAGGCTGAACTTCAACAAAAGTTTTTAAAGCAGAATTGAACCTACATTACATCATCTGAAGCTAAAAAGGACCTTTGCATAGCAAAAAAGAAAAAAAAAAAAGAAAGGTGTTTTTGGATTCATATACAGCCCACAGAGTTTTGTTTTTTTCCTAAAAATGTGTATAAATAGATAATTCAGCATATTTCAGTCACATCCATAATTTGTTTTGCATCATGGAATTTCTGACAAATTCAATGGTATGTGAAATATGATAACAGAAAGGCAACCAAACACTTATTGTTGTTCAGTTGAAGGTTTGTGATAGGTATAATTCTCTCATTTAAATTTACTCCAGTTACAACTGTATTCTTTTTACAGGATATTGGTGTTTTTTTTTTCCTAGCTCATGTATCATATTAGAATTGATTTAATCTCCTTCTTATTTTGAATGCTATAATTTAATTCATTCCACAATTAAACGAGTCACAGTGTGGTAATCTGATGATTCTGTCACCTCAAGAAAGCTGCATGAAAGGAAGTGGGGTTATCTGTGTTCTAACCCTGCAAAATCAAGATGGAAAAATGTTTGCCTTAGGCATTGGCATAAATGTATAGGTCATGGAAAACAGGAATACTTAGTTTCTTGTACCATTTTCACAGTGGTATACATTGTATGGATTATTTGAAGGAGAGCTGTAGCACTGCACTCTGCTGACTCTTGGAAAATCCAGCAAATATTTTGCAGGAGGCTCAGCTTTGTGTGTAACACTGAACTTCTATAAAATGTGCTGTTATTATTAAGGATTAACTACAGCATTGCCTTGTAATAGGATTGTAAATCTTTAATAAGAGTTCAATATGATACCAACTAAAAATGCTTTTCTAATGAAACATTTTTATTAAATAGCAAAAATATGAAATTTCCTTCAGAAGTAAAGAAATCATAATTTCTTGGGGAAATGTTAAGGCATGCAAAATTCCTGCTGACTTCCAAATTTGCCAGTGTCGGCCCACTGACTAAAACGGAATTTACCCAGTCTGCCACTACTATTTTTAATAATTTTAATGTCCATTAACGTGTCAAGTCCCTCTGTGATTCCTATATTTATATTTGTTTTTAAAACTCACTGTGGTGTCAGCTCTAATTACGGAAGTGATTTCATCCCAGGGAAGGGATTTGGCAGGACACCTTTTCCTGCAGTCAAAGGTTGAGGCAGTGGAGAGGCAACAGCTTGGTGGAGAGACAGTTTCCTTCAGGAAACTAAAGGGTTCATTGAAATTTGATATTTTATATGGGAACGTTCTCTGCCCCATATATGCTACCCACTCCTAGACTTTCATTCACAAAATGAAAGGGAAAATCTGTGCCAAAGACAGGGAGCTGCACCAGGAGAATATTCTTTGCAGCTGTGTCCTGAAGAGATTTGTAAAGAGGTAATGCTCCAGTTGCAAACAAAGGGGAAAAGGGGACACTGCTTTCACAGCAAATACTTTCCATCCCACTGATGTAAAACCCAGTGTGTCCTTATTAGAGTGCACAAGGTGGGGAATTCTTTCACACTCACAGACAAACTGGGCAAGGCAAATTTTTGTGTGCATTTGGTGAAGCTGCATCCCAACAGCTGCTGGTTTAAGCAGCTCTTTCTGCTCTGGATAAGGATAAAAGATCATTGGCAAGTGAGGTTGGAATTGGTCCCAAGGCTGTTCCACAGGCTGTCAGTTAAAAGCTAAAATTAAAGTGATTTTGCAGGTGAAACCGCATTTGCCTTCTTTATATGCAAATGTGCCTCACTGACATGTTCACACTACAAAGATTAAAACACAACATTAATGTACATCTGTACCATTCCTCCTACCCCTGTCCTGACCCTCTCTTTTTCCTTCAAATCTGGGAGTACCAGCACAGGTTCCCCAAGGAGAGGTGCTTTAGGTGCTTTTTGAGTATGGGATTTTGTGTGTGTGTGTGTGTGTTTGTATGTGTGTTAGTCTCCCTGCTGAAAGTATTTTATAATGTCAGAGAGACTGAGAGGTGATTTCTTACTCCATTTCCTACAGCTATAATTTACCACAGGATTGTAGATGTATGTGAACTATAACATAGGGAAGGAAAAAATATTATTTCCCATTATATTGACATTATTGGGGTAGACTGGGTAAAAGGCTACTAACTTAAGCTCCAAGCTTGGTGGAACACATGGCATCTGTGTTTTAATACAGAATTTGACAGGGCTGTACTTTTATTTTATGTTTTCATTCATGTTGTTATTCATGGGAATGAACTGTTCCCCTTGGAATGGATGGCCCTGAAGTCATTGCCCCTCACTTGTGGGTGCAGGGGTGAGTTATTCACCTTGATGGTCACAAAGCCTATTTTATTGACTTTTTTCCTTCCATTTCCCATCTCATGCAGCTCTTCCTGCTGCTTTGGTCTGTTTTCTACAAATATCTCAGCCAGAGAGCTGATGCCCCTGTGTCTTCCTAAGGAAGTTCCCCTCTACTTTCTCTGAGATGAAAGTAAGCCAGACAAAAGTTAAAATTTGGGTCTGGGAAAGACCTTCCACTGGCAGGTTCTTGTGGCTTTCACCTTGCTGTATTTTTTGTGGGATAGGTAATATTTTAAAACCAACATTCTCTGTAGCCTGGACCCCCATGGCAACCCTTTAATCCCCTTGTGTTTCACCCTCCTTACTTGAGTCTTAATTTACCCTCATATTTTAGCAAATTTCTGTGATGACATCACTGGGTACATTCCCATGTCCTTCATGGAAAATGAACTGAGGTTTTCTATTAATGTTTTGGGCTTTGTGGTCTGTTTTTAAGGCACACTTGCTGAACAAGATTGTGCTGTTGCAGTAGGAGGACACAGCACTTCTATTTCAGATCCAGCCACAAAGAGATTCCTTTTCTTTCAAAGCAGGTCCTTTTCCAGATCCTTGGCCACAGGAACTGCGGCAGCAATTACCTGGCCCTGGGTCTGGTGTGAGTGCTTGTGCCGTGAAGGGAAAATAGGGTTTATCCCTGCTCCTCCTGCCAGCCTCTTCATCTCAGAGCCTTGGAAGAGAGCACAGCATCTCAGCAGAGCCATCCTAATTAGAAAGAGCCAACAAGTTGCCATTTCATTTGAACTGCCCTTTTTCACCAGCTTCTTTGGAGGAGACAAATCCCACCAAAACAAAAAGTCACTCAGTGGCATTACCATTTTTGCTGGGTAGGAAGTAGGTTTCTACTCTTTCAGCAAAAAGCAGAGAAGAGCACACAAATATACCAACACACACACAGATTCTTATCAGTTTCTTTTGGGAAAGTTGCATTTTTGGGATAGTAGTTCAAGACTGTTTGTTTGAGATGTGGTTTAAAGATTATGTCCCTAATTAAAATGCAACAAATATCCAATGTTCCAGAGCCAACACAGCAGTATAAGGGAAATGTAGCCAACCTTGTAAAAAGACACTCCCATTCTTTCAGCAACTGGTGTAGTTGTATTGGCAGTGATGAGCACAGGCTGAAGAAGGAGCCAAAAGCATATGAAAAATACATAAAATGACATCCTGCTGTCACATCTCCTCGAGTTATGATCTTATCATGATTTCCAAGCCAAGTCAGCCTTTACCTTGTTAGTAGAACTGATAAGGGACACCCATCACATTTGTAGGAAGTGGAATTTATGGATAACTAATTGGTGGTGTCATTCCCTCCACCTTCATAGCCCAAATCAGTGCTGCAGCTCATCCCTGAAATTCAGTTTGGACATTTTGGGCTGCCAGAGTGTGACACACCCAGATCCTGCCCCTAACACTGATTAACTTTTCCATAGCAGGTTTCAGCAGAGAGTCCTATTAATCAGAGCTGCCCTGCTCAAGTTCTAAACTGGGTAATTAATTTTTCCCTGCCTGCATTACCTTTGTAGTTTCAATTACTTTATAGCTTTTTTCCTTCTTTTTTTTTTTCTGTTAAAACACATTTTCCTGAAATGCAGTATGTAATTGCTCTCATACCTGAATCCACCTCAGATATATCTGTATTCGAGCCAGATAAATGGTGCCCCTCCCAACATTTGGATAGCCCTTGCAGAAACTCTAGGAAATGATGAATATATCTGTTTCCTTGGTGATATAAAGCAATTCAAGATATGTCCTCCTTCACCATACTTTAAAGTAAATATACCTGCATTTTTTATGCACTTGAAAATGCGTTAAGTGCTGCACCTTTTACAAGTCCATTGCCCTCAGCATATGAGACCCAGAGACCTGGAGAAAATCCTTCATGTTCCTACATGAATTGGTAAGTGGAGGGCACTCTGTGATAAGAGAAGGTGCAGGACCCAAATATTTTGGTTTTTCTGGGACAGAACACACCTTTTAGCTGCCACAGCTCTTAACTATTCCTATAGCTCTTAGCCATAATCTTTGCTGTTACCCCAAAACTAAATTTAGCCTGTAGCTTAGTTCACCAGAGCTATCCTGAAACATGAACATAAATACCAAATAAACCTTTGTGCATTAAATAAGGACAGGGAGCACAATTTTTTTATTCAAGGTTGATACTGTCCAGATTGTTGCACACATATAGTTTCCATCCCTCAGAGAGATTAGAAGGAAGAAATAATAAAAAAAATGTTGTTACTAAGCCTATCAGTGAGATCTGTGCCAGGGGAATATTGACTTGGCACTGCTAACCTGCAGGAAAGGCAGGGGTTCCTGCATTTGCCGGAGCAGTAATAAGGTGAAGCTGCACTCCTCAATGAGGCTCCTCTCCAAACACAAACACTTAATCAACATTCAGATCTGCTGTTCCCTACAGGAGAAGTCCCCAGCAGGAGAAGATGAGGAATGAATTGCTCTGCCCACATGGATTCTAACCCACCACTGTGGCACTGTGCTGGTTCTGTGCTTTTTGCCCTGTGGCCACTGTGAGGAGGCTCTGGGATCTGATGTGCTCAGGTTTGGCTTGGGAGGCTGGTGCAGATGCTGCTGTGACACCAGCACTGCTGGGAATCCAGAGGTGAACTGGACACTGAATTTTAATGTAGCAGTACAGACCTTTTTAGCACAGCACCCCCCTCACAAAGCGTCAGAGCTGCCAGCACAGGAGGCCACTGGGGCAAGTCTGCAGTGGCCTGACAATATTAAGGGAGGGCAGAGACCTTCCCCTGTCTCATTAACTCCTATCACTTGGTCAGTGTAAGCAGGAGAGAGGCCAGAGATAGGAAAAGGGAGAGGTGACACATGGAAGGAGAGGGAAAGAAAACAGATAACAAAAGAGAAGCCAATATTGTGTTTGCCTTGGATCTGAAAATGCTTTTGCTGCCTTCTGGAGCAGTATATAAAACTAAGTATTTTCCTAATAAAAATAATAATACATTGGCACTTCTCCAGCAAAAGAAATTATCACATCTGGAATGGAATTCAAATTTCAAATTTCAAATTGGTTTCAGCACAGTTGCAACACAAAATTTGGGCCCAGTTTGAGTCCTTGAGGGTCTATGTTTTTAGGTCAGCAGCAGGGATTCAAGTGTAATATTGTTTTTGTAAGAGCAATGATGGGTTCTTCCTCTGTGCCATCCTCTTTTCTCCTCGTGGAGCTAAGTAGGAAAAGATTTTGAACCATAGCCAATCCCCACTTGCTGAGGACAGCTCTTCCAGGTGCCCTGAAGGCCCAGCAGTGAGGGTTTTAGGACAGGGCAACCTAAGAATTTGTGTTTAGGGCATAAGTGCATCATGTAGGAGCTATTCCCTGATCCTCATTCCTGAGGACAGGAATCATGAAGTGTGGGTGCAGAAATGCTGAATATTTCTCTCTACAGAGCTTTTTTCCACTCTGCAAGATCACCAGACATCACCCCAGCTGTGAGTGCAAAATGTCCAGTCACTACAAGTTCTTTTCATACTCACTTTTCCCACTATACAAAAATCTAATTTTCCTTAATGTCACTCTGCCAGTACATTATCATCCACTTCTGTGCCCTTTCCGCTGCTGAAATGGTGAGAAAAGCATGTGGGAGCAGGGAATTGAGTGTGAGTTGAGGGCCAGTGTCTTAATCATTACAATAATCTACTTTTCGGCTTTCCAGCAAAAATGAGGAGCCAGAAAATTGAAAGGGACATTGTTGCTTTCTTATTGATTCTGAAACATTTTCTGCTTTTTAACACTGTAGACTTTATCCCAAACATTTGTTAACGTCATGGCTGCAGAAAGGCACCATTGAATCCCAGTTCCTCCTTCTTTTTATTTCAAATTAAACACCACAAGAGCTGCAGGAAGTGCACCCAGCAGTTTCCAAAGTGCTGTTCCCACAGCTCTGGGGCTGGGAATGTCCTGCTGCTGAGATTCCTGCTTGGCTCAGCAGTCCCAGGTACCTCGGAGTTCAGCTGCCTTTCTCACACTCTTGCTAAGATCTCACCTGGATGGATCATCAGAGCTCTATAACACCCTGAGGAGAGTGTAAGATGATTTATACAGGAGTTTTTAGCTATACTTCAAAGTCTGGAATTTAAAGAGAATCTAAATTTGAGATTTCTCTCCTCAGTTCACTGCTGTTTGCACTTTTTGGGCCTGAAGCTGCGATGGTGTCCTTGGTTCTGGGGCTGGAAAAGGATTGCTTTGTCAAACTCAACTGTGAAGAGAACTTGCTCACACTTTATATGGAGTTCAGAATCACACACTAAGGCAGTACAGAATCTGAAAAATATGAAGCTAAAACTTAAGGCATCAAAACAACAGGCCTGAGCTGCTCCAGGCACAAGGGAGGCCACCCTACAGTGACATTTTGAGCACTCAGGGTCAGGAGCTTGTCCTACAAGGGTTCATTTTGCCCGTGTTGCGTTATCTGTGTGCATCTCTTACTGCATCTTTTTAAACAGTTGTGTCTTGCTTCCTCCTTCCTCCCACCCCATTGTGGCCTCTTTGGAATCAACAGGTTTGCTGTGGATCCTCAGGCTCCAGGACTGGCCTTGGCAGGGTCTGTGCTGTACTGGAAAAGGTAATGGAACCATAACCCAGTAAAGTCTGAAGTAAAGCATGCTGAAGTTTGACATCTGACCTGCTGTTCGTGTGCCGCTTTGCTCTCTACATCATTTTGTTTCTTTTAATGAATAGGAAATTTTGATACCTAAAAAAGAAAAGTTCCTTTCTAATCGAATGCAAATGCTCAGTTCTCTTGGCAGTAGTTTTCTACCGCCTATCCCCCTGAAGGCTGGTTAATTATCTGATTTAACACCAGTTCCTTATGATGGCAGCTGACAGGAACACGCACTGGATATCTGAGACTGGTCCAGGGTTCTGAAATTGTCCAGCACCTCAAAACGTGATCTGACTTGTTTGGTGCTGAAGAACATCTGAAGGTTATTGTAACTTGCTAAGGTACAGACAAGTCTGCATTTAGTGCTGCACTGTATGGTTTGTAAGTGTAACAGCCCCAAAGTTATACATTAACACCATGAAATTGAAGTGGGTTTTGCATATTACATTAATTCCAGTTAATAGGGAATTAGTGCCACCTAATGTAAAAATGTAACCCAAGTGTCTCTGAATTATAAGGGAAGGCTTTCTCATTCTTTCTCTCCCATTCGCAATAAATAGTAGTGAAATAAAAATTACCATGGATTACGGAGCTGTTAAATATTATATATTCCTGTGCTATTAAATGTCATCTATTACCATTACATAAACTTTACTTTTGATTAGCAAAAAATATTCTGCTTTACTCTGAGAAATTGGCCATTTCGTAATGCTCTAAAGGATTAATTGTGGTAATGAAACATTTCCCTGTCACAGTCTTGTGTAAACTGTAATTATTTTGGCCCCAGTTCGTATGCAAGTCCTTAATTGCACTCAGGTGAGGAGAATTAAGTGCATGCATAAATATTAATGTGAGTAGAAGTAAGGTCCTGTGTGTAGCTTTTTCTCCTTTTACCATATGCATAAGCCTGAATTCCAGGGGTGACCCAGTCTCACTGGCTGTTTTATGGGGGAAAAATAGCACTTTAATAAAAACTAGTGAGAGCAAAGATAAATACAATGAAGCTCTGGTTCCCCAATAATTAATTACCTATCAATTATCTATTTTATTCTGTTGGTTTTGAAGTAACAGTGTATGAGCCCATGACACCTTGAAAAGAGTCAGGATGAAGTAGAAGTAAATATTACTGGAGCTTTTGAGAATATTTAGGTCATGATGCTATAAGCACTTCCAGGTGGGCAGAAAAGGCAGTACCTTGGGTTTGTTGCATGACTGCAGTGTGACATAAATGAGGTATGAGGAGAAAAGCACCCAATCTCAGCTATTCTGTTTTATTTTTAATTATGGGTAATGTCTGGCTGAACTTGAGAATGCAGCTTCAAGAGAATGAAGCAACTCTAATGCAAACTTTGTGAAATCTGTCATTTGGTTACATCGAAATTTATAATGCTTTTTATCTTTTTTTTTTAAATACAAAACCTGAAATTTATAAAAATTATTGAATCAACTATCTCAAAAAAACCTCCTATCTACAATCTGGCTTAATGAAATTGACTTTGAACTATTAAAAAAACAGCTCTTATTATGAGACATAAACAATGGAAATTGTGAGGGATTTTAGAATAAATTTCAGCACAATCCAAATTTTTACCAAAAATATAATACTTAGGGAGAAATGTATCTAGGGAATATATTTTGGCTACTACAGTATGAAACGACTAGTGTAAAAAATCTGGGGATTAAATGTAATTAACTGAGGATTAAAAAGAAACTTTGGAAAAAATCTGGAGCCAGCTGGGGAAGGAGCCACAAAACCACACGGAGCCTGTTTGGGGCCAGGTACTCGGGGAGGGCTTTGGGATTTGTGTGCCTTGGAGGTGACATGGGAAGGTGTGGAGCATCTGCACGTGCTTATTAACACTTCACAAGTGTCCAATGTTGTGCTGAATCTCTTCTACTGCTGGCATAGATCCTGAATATCTGGGTCACACATGGCCAGTTATTAATGAGCTGTTACTAAATCAATAAAACTTCTGACCTTGATTTGGTTTCAGCCACCTGAACTGAGGAGATTTTCCCTGTAACCATTGTGTATTTCAGTGGGCTGTTCTGGGCTTTGGTAACTTCTGCTCCTATGTACAAGAAATTTCTTTTTCTTTCTCAACTTTTCCTCTTTCTCATGTCCCAAATTTCTGTGTTTGTTAAAGATGTCAAAGAATTAGCTTCTGGGCTCTAGTGGAGCCAGTAAATTTTTTTTTTCCTCATTTTTTTTCCCATGCCATCATTTTGTAAGCAAATACACAGAGAAGAAATGATCAAATAGCTTTTGCACTAAGATCATTTATAGGACTATACATATAATTTATGTATAATAAAAACCTTTCTAAAACATGCTGAATAGTGGAATGTGGAAGACAAACAAACAAACAAAATAAATCTACCCATAAAAACACAGGATTACAGATTTCTGTGTGATCCTGTCCCCTTCTCTGAGTACATTTAAATTCAGTGAACACACCGAGGTATATTCCAGAGCCTTTAGTCCAACTGTGCCTTCTGAGGTGGAAAAGACAGTGCAAACCCTCCTTTCTGTTAGGATGTGTTTTTAAGTTTTGGGATGCATTTTAGAGATGACTGAGAGGGGCAGAAAGTCACTGCAGTTTTGCTGCCTGTGACCTCGTGCTGCAGCAAGGAGAGCAAATGCCTTTCTCCAAGTGGGTTCCTTTGTCTGTTTTCTGAGCCATTTCTTTGAACTGCCATCCATTAAAGAGAAAATAGCATTTTGCTGCTTCAGATTTGCTGGGAAATTCGTATTAAGCTGCAAGGAAGTTCCTCTCCACGCTCCTGTGACCAAGCTGTGTACCATGAGTGGGACTGGGCCCTCATGCAGCAGCAGTGCAAGGCTTTTAGCATCTCTCAGGCCCCAATTATGCTTTCAGAAGTGCTCCCTGCTATTATGAAGGCAAATTTGCCCACAGATGCATTTTACTCAGTAGGATCCACTTCTCCTACATGGTGAGCTTTATTGAGGTTTCCCAAGTCTGCCTTTTCCTGAGACTTTTTCCAAGATTTTATGAATTTTAAGAAATTCCTGAATTATGTGCTACAGGATGCTGAATAATCCTCATAATTTGTAACTTTGTAACCAAGTTTCTGCATTTCTGCCACTTTCAAAATCCATATTTCTGGACAACAACGAGCACCGGCTGTTTAAAAGGGAGGGAGGATTTTGTTTATGCATCCTGTGAGTTTAAGGCTTGTTACCTTTGCAGGAGGAAAAAACAGAACCTTTTCCTTTACACTGGGCAATGAGAAAAGTGTCTTTCAAGGTGACAAATGCTAATACTTCAACACTCAAGGGAAGAAAGGATTTCTCTACCATGTTTGGAGCATTGTGCAAGCATCCTGCTTTGACGAAATGTGATTGAGGGATGCTTGGTGTCCACTATCTACTCCTGGTTGCTGTGTTCTGGTGAAGATTGGCCAACTGAGCAGTCTTCAAGAGGTGGAGCAGGAAATGTATTTTCTCTGCTTTCAGTTGCTGGGGACAAGGTTACAGTGACAAAGGGAAAATGATGAAAGCATGCTAAAAAGTAAGAGGAGCTGGTATACAGAGCATGAGCTACAAATAATATTGTTCACACATTTGCATTTCATGATTCCCATGAAGAAACACATGCTGTTTCTTTACACCACTGAAAAATACAGTAAATTTCCTTCTACTGTTGATTTTTACTTCAAAAGAGCCTGTGGGAAGGTGTTTTATGTTTTCTGACAGCAGTAAAATTGAGTCAAATATTTGATTCTAATATGGAATTCCTACTGTCTATTAAGAAATAAGTAGAGAGCTGATTGTAGCACATTTATTTGTTAAAGTGAGATTTTAAAAGACATACCTCACAGTGTGATTCATTTATCTTAAATGACTTATTTTTCCTCCACAGTGTAATCTTTTCAGGGAGATACCTAACGTAGTTTGAATGCACATTCCACTGCAGGGAAATCAAGCATCCAGGGGAACCAATGTAGTCATATCCCATTTCCATCAGCTCTTTCACCTGTTAACCTCAAATTTGTTTCAGTCCAGATCTGCTACAAATGCTGCCATTCTTATACTCTGTTATTCTTTCCTGGGACTGTGTTTTGTGTGTTGGAGGCAGAATAAACTCTTTGGTAGCAACTATCTGAATTTACATCTTGTGACCATGTCACACCAGAGCCAGCCAATGTTCAGGGGCTCTTCAGAGCACAAGAGCACAAACATCGTAGTTTTTCAGGCTAAGCCAAAATGTTTTCCAGGTGATGTCCTAAAGATATGAGAACTGCTGTTCATGCTGCATGATGAAACAAAGGTGGGGTTTGGAGGGAGCCTGAAGAGAGGTGTTGCTGGATCTTTCTGTAAAGCCCTACTCAGGCACCCTGGGGGGCCAAATTAGAATTTGTGATCTTAGGACCACACAGCTCAGGAAGAGCCTTACAGAGGAGCTTTGCTCTTTGAGGCAATTCTTTCTTTTATTGCTCTGAGTGTCGAACACTAAGCTATCTCCACCAAACAGCAGCAAGAGTGCTGGAAAAAGTGTTGGATATAAAAGAGAATATTAGGTGGGCATTTTGTGGAAAATCCGGCTTCTAACCTGCAGGAGGCAATGAGGATCTAGGACAGGTGAGTTAAAATCTAATCCTGCCCTTATTACAAGCAAAGGGGTTCTGCCTCATGACTTAATAGTGATTTGGAGAATACATGGGATTAAAAATTGGAGTTCTCCAGTTCAAATTGACCTTGGCATCTTGATAACTGCAAATCAGATACTCTTCGGCCTTTTCTTTCTGTTTTTTTTGGTTTTTTGGTTTTTTTTAGTTTTGGAAAGAGCTGTGGCTTAAGAGGCTACAAAATATCATTTTCAGAGCAGTTTTGGCCTTTGCAGAGCTTGTACCCACATGCCTCAAGAAAAGGGAGAAAAAGTGTGCAAAATGTGGCGTGCCTATTGGACCCCTGCTTAAAAGACCGACCTGAAAAATGTGTTCTACACAACAGAGAAAAATGGAAAGCTGAAACATCAAAATGCCTTGACAACAATTACACTCTCTTTGCTTTTTTCAAAAGCTTTTTTCAAGACTTGCAAAAGCAGGAAAAAGGGAGGGAGGAGGGGAAAACAGTGTAAATTATGTAATTTTTTCCCTCGAAATCTCTGACCAACTTGGTACTCTTGTTGGACAGTGCTGGCCCATGAAGCAGCTGTAGCTGAGCATCCACACCACTGTGACCTACAACCATTAACACAGAGAGGGCTGGAAGAATTATTCTCATGTTACTGGGAAGCTGCTCTCAGATTACTCCACTGGAGGTCCAGCTGTGGTTTTACAATGTGCAATTACACTGTGTTAAGAGAGGCTGGTGCTTCCAGGAAACAGGAGCATTGATGGAGTGTCTGTGCTCTGGGAGCAGCAAAGTTTTATCTATCCCTCTGTTGAATAATGGAAGTGTCTATTTTATATTCAATCCATCAAACTCGGGTGGCATGAAGCTGAGGAGCTTTACCACCACTCTACCAGTCCTTACCTGCATTGCAGACTCACACTTTGGCCCATCAGCAGAACACTCTGCAATAAGGAGGTTTTTTGTTTTTTGTTTTTTTTTTCAGGTCAGAGCTGAAGGCTGAATTGTCTTTTTGGCAGATTTGCCGTATTTTTGTTGCTGGTCAGAGCATCCATGCAGCTTCTGCCCTTCCTGCTATGAACTCGTGCTTGCTGGAGAAGGCTTCTGGCAGTCTTGGCCTGGCAAATGTGGTGTGATCATTTGTCCTTCATGCAGGTAAAGTTCAGCCCACAAATTTGGAGTTAATTCTGTTTTCCTCTGCATCCTTTAACACAGTAATCTACTTTCTGCAGAGAACACAGACCATCGTCAGTTCAACTCGACAAACCAGTAGAAGCACTCAGAAAAGGTGTATTATTTGACTTAGTCTACTATTTATTTAATTTTTTTTTGACATTTACCTGTTAATATTCTGAAAGATTTCATTCTATCACCCTATTCTGTAGTGAAAAACAGGCAGCTGAATGAAACCCCGTGGGCCCATATTATACAGATTATTTTTATGTCAAAATCTTCTTTTCCCTGACCACTGTTTAATGTTGCACTGTAATAGCAGTAATAACCACTTGCTCCAGCAGTTTTCCATGAATTTTTACAAAGTCATTGATGTGAAATTTGGCTGGTATTAAACTACTTTTATCCCACATGTAATTGCTGCAGGCAGGCACTCTTCCCTTCTGCCTCCTAAATTCTAATCAGTGTTACACCACATGTAATTAAATACATGCAGAAGGCAAGCAGTTTAGAGTTTTGAGCCTTGATTACTTAATTTTAAAATGTTTTATGGTGGAATAAAAAGTTTACAATGCTCCAGCCTACAAAAATGTAATCTTGTTGTAAAATATCGCTCTAATTGAATTTGCAGCTCCCAGTGACTTCCAAGGTACTCTCAGAAGGGCACTGGTGACAATGTGCAGCCAGGGTGAAAGTGGCACAGATATTAACACTCCTGGCATTCCCTGCAGCGGCCCCTCCTTTAAGACATATCTGTGACACGTTTTACTCTGTTTGTCCTGGATATTACCACCAAAACACCGTGGTTATTTTGTTTTCTTCCTCTAACTCCTCCTGAGACACCCTTGGGAGCATGAATTTGCTTCCAAGCCTGACATGAAGCAAAAATAATATGGAAATAAAAACCTCTCACCTACTCATCATGTTACTCATCTTTGATTTAAGAGTGCTCAAAGCAAGTAAGAGCTTTCTTGATGCTTGGCAGATGTGTGAGAAGTCAGACAATACAGAAGGGAGGCACAATTTAATTAGAATGATCACTTGCCTCAAAATATTGGGACAAACAGACCCATGAGGAATTTTGTTGATGTTGAAAGAGAAAAGGCTAAGGGGCAGCAGCAATTGGGGGAGTTTTAATGCTTCCTGATTTTTTCTCTACTGACCTGAAGCGAATTGATTCTTTTCCTAGTCTTTGCTGTTCTGTGTTAAGAAAAGAAGAATGAGGAAAAGGGGTCTTGTTTTTGCCTTTTAAATTTAAAAAAATCATCATGGACCATTTTAAAGCACAGCTTTAAACAGCTTTGCTGCACTGGCTGCTGGACACAACCAAGATGCTGCTTTAGATTGGACAGACCTCTGCTGTGGCCATTCTCAGGTTTTCATTCTCAGAAAAAAAAAAAAAACTTTGGCAACTTTCTTTTCCCCTAGTTTGCTTTCTTAGGGAATGACAGTTCTGCGGGGATTTTTCAAAGCATCTCTGTAGATTTTCTGTTTCAGGGTGCTTTTAGGGACTCATCTTGTTGGTGAGCGAACCAGGGACTAAAGAAGAATTCTTTGAAACTTTCAGGGGTTTTGTTAGCAAGTTTATGCCACTACACAGGAGTGATTGGGATGAACTTTTTTCACTGTAAAGTCCAAAGTTCTAATTAGGCCATCCAATAAAGTGGCATGAGGTAAACAGCAAAAGCACTTTCAGACTCCCCTGACTCCAGTGAGAAGCGTGGATTGTTGGTACTTCTGAGACATCAGACCACTCAATTTTGTTTTCTACAGGTAAAAAGTGCTGTTAGAAAGGAGACAAAAGACCCTTCTCTGTAATCGTGGGAGGCAGAACAAAAGTAAATGGTGACAAGGGAGATTCAGACATTCAGAAGAAAGAACAAAATGCTTTCCAGTAGTAAAAACAATGAAAAAACCAGAAAAGGTTGCCCAGGGAAAATGTCCAGCCTCCATCTTTTGAGATATTTAAGAGCAAAACATCCAGTGTCTCAAGGGTGACCTAAATTTTGTTGAACTTGCCAAACAATGGGGAGAATTCCTAACCTCTTGGAACATTGTGCATTTCAGCAATGCTTTATCCATAGCTCTATGCTTGTGGATACTTAAACAAAAGATAGGCTGAACATTTTGACACAAATTACTACATTTTGCAACTTATCCCAGTGTTAGTCTGACCAACTCAGACTACTGAGTTTGCAATAGCAGTAAGATGGTGTTTTTCTTCACAAAATATCAATTTGGGGTTTTTTTGGTGGGGGGAAACAGGGGGAAAAGCTTCTTTAAACCCACTCCAAAGCAGATCACTGCAATGCCATTTCTACATGTTTATAATGCACCCACAATGTGCAGCATGAGTCCTGCAATGAAACACGCTCAGACACAAGAAGTACAATAAAATTCTCCATTTAAAACTTAGAACTTTCTGCAGCATTTCATTATTTGGGAGAAATGAAAAAAAAAAAAAAAAGTGCCCTATGAGATCCTGTAATGAAGGAATTTATTTTTTTTGCGTGCTAAATGGCAAATTTCTGGGTCAAATACCTGCCAATTTAATAGGAATTAAACCGGTTGCGTGATAGCTCTGTACATTATTTGCAATTCAGGGAAGCATGAAATTTAGTCCTACCCTTTGCTAGGTCACCAGCATATTGCTGACATTTGAACATGATTGCATTCTTTCGTCTCTGCCTTGCAAATGAGCAGTTTGGAAATAAAAACAGAATTACACTGAGGCAGGTCTGGCAAAAGAGCAGCTTCACCACTCTCATTGATGCTTTATTTCAGGGCAGAGTATTAGAAATATTTGTATGGCATAAATATGATGTATTTAAAAGAGATCTATAATTCAGTAATTAAACCTTTTATTTAAATTACACAAAATTAATTATTTGATTTAAATTAAAATGGCTTATTTTACACACAATATTGGTATCCTCCATAGGGAAGCCACGGCAATGCACACAGAGTGAGATCTCTTGTTAGTGATGCTGTGCAATTCTGCCATTACTATAATCTTTATTAATCCACAGCCTGCGAGAAAAGCATTGGCAAAATAAAAATCAGACTTTTTTTTTTTTCTTGGCTCCCAGCCTAATGTAAGGCAAATTTTCAGATTAAAATGAAATGGCAGTGTTGAAACCTAAAGTAAAAGTTTCTACTTATAGAGTCATCTCTCAGTGAGCACATTTTCTTCTTTGATATAGTGGGAA
Organism: Polioptila caerulea; assembly: GCA_013397295.1. Classification (NCBI taxonomy): domain Eukaryota; kingdom Metazoa; phylum Chordata; class Aves; order Passeriformes; family Certhiidae; genus Polioptila; species Polioptila caerulea. Next base: position 152,975 of record VYXF01001418.1, read on the forward strand.
ATAAGTGATCCTCTTTATTAAAAAAATCCCAAGCCAATATAAAAAATAAAATACCTCCTCCTGTGTCTCTTTTTTCCCATATCAGCTTTTCATGGCTCATAGGATACAATCATCTCGTTTGAGATGGATTCTGGAGAACTTATATTGAGAGCTATTACTGGCAATACAAAAAAAAAAAAGAAAAGAAAAGCAGAAATATTTTTCAGAGTGAGTGGAAATCATCAGCTTTAAAAACTGATCTTAGCATTACACACATCCTTGGGGAACAACCTGAAGTGTCACAGTTTGAATTTTAGAAACAAAATTTTAATAAATCACATTCCTAATGCAAGAGCCAGTTTTCTTCTAATAGGACTCACTGAAGTACCTTTATGTGTCTTCCTAAGCTTTCACCACTTACTTTCTCTTGAAATACATTCTTATTGTTGATTTTTTGGGGAAGTTTTATTTGTATTTCATGCTAAATAGAATGCTTTTAGAGATAAGTAGTCTAATTTGCTCTATAAAGTGCCAGAAGAGTTTCTTCCAAGAGACTTCCTGTTGCCAACAAAATATTCTGCCAGCAGTTGAGATGGCATTAGAGGCTGCAGTCAACTCAAAGCTTCATCACAGTCTCCAGTGGTAACCAGGGGAGCGAATTTGGGAGTAAAGTAAAGAAAATTTATGTTCCTTGCAGTTCAGTTGTCGCTTCATGTGTAGGATCATTTACAGTGGGAGTGTCTGATTCTGTTACAGGAGGTTCTGAGCAGGACTGAGGGTGATATTTCCTGTGGGTGATGTTGGCCCTTCCCCTGGGTGCAAGCTTCAAACTGAAAGAACAGAAATCCAAAGCACAGCTCAAGTGTTTGAAACCTGTCACAGCTTGTCTGCACTTATGAGGTGCAAATCTTGCAAATGCAAATATTTAAGGTGGTTTTCCATTTATGAATGAGGCATTGCTGATATAGGCACTGGAGAACCACCTATGACAATAATCTGATTTAAAATTTAACAAAAGTCTTTTTTTTTTTTACCAGCATTTCCACCTCCCCAGCCATCACAACCCTGGAAAATTTTCAATTATTCTTGGACTAAACATTTCTGGATTAAAATTTGGCCCAATTAAATCAACCTTCTGTAGGTTAGGACCATATACCTCATACATATGTTAATTATTGAAGACTGTCTTATTAATATTGCTATTACTTAAAATATTAACCATGAAAATTAATGTGTTTAGATGTGATTTGTATGTTATCTTTGCATATATTTGCATGCATTTACACGTACACACATGCATTATATTTACCTTGAGTTTGCAAATGCTCTCAGTGCCAATCCAGCAAATATTTTATATCCACAGCTGAATATGCATCTAAGCAAATGTTAAACTCATGGATGCATCATTAAGCACATCAAAGGGCCTAACCTTATCAAACAACCTTTTTGGGTTCAAATATTTACCCTGAGCTAATAGGAACATGATGTGCTGACAATGACACTGGAAGTTATTTGTATTTACATAAGTATTAATGGAGTGCTTCAAGGACCCTGGAAAGGGAACTCCATAAATTGGATGCTGTCATCTTTGCAACCTTGCTTGCAATTTTCCACTAGGGAGAAAAATATGATGGTCCAAATCACATTTATTACCAAAGCTGGGTAACAGTGTCGAAGGGACTTTAATATGAATGAGCACTGGATCTTTGAAGCATCACATATGACACTTTGTGAAAGGAAGAAAACATTAGTTGGTGAGAGGATACTCTAATAAAACCCCATACATGAGAGGAAAAAGAAAAACTTTAATACAGAGACAGCATGTAGCATCAGGTTGTGCAAATTACTCTTTTTTTGGGAATGTTCCCAAATGAAATACATCATTACGGGAAAACAGCAATGCTCAGTCAGCCTGGCAGTGTCAGATCTGATTCCCTATCCATTTCCCCTGTTAAAAAGAGTTCCAAATAACTCTTTGCCACTCTATTTTCAGTGCTCCAGCTATTGATTCCCACATGCTGCAATATCTCCCTTTTGCCCTTGTGTGTCCTGTACTTATTGTATGTCACTAAAAATCAGTGAGGCAGAGAAATTCCTCTTGTTCCTCTGCCATGAAAGGCCCTTGCCCACTGCCCCACGATATCAGAGCACCTTTTCTGTCATCCCCTGTGGCCCACCAGAGCCTGTTCCACACTTTCATTTTGAATAAGCAAAAAATACAAAGTAAAGAGCAATAGAACAGCTGCCTGTGCAGTGAGCTGGCCAGAAGCCTGTGCTCACAGCAGTTCAAATTGTCAGCTGCCTGAAATATTTTAGTAGCAATCAGGCAGCGTCTTTGTAGGACAGCTTTAAAAAGAAAACAAAAAGTGAAAGATTCCAAGAGGCAGCAGGAGGACTTGTGCCTATGCAACAAGTCACAAAACAAGAAATTGGCACATTCACTGTGTGTAGAGCAAAGGAAAACAAAGCTTAGCAGAATCTCCAGCTCTGCTTTTGTGTGATATAGGAGAGGAGAATTATGAAGCATTTTTTAGCTGGGTTTGTAGGGAGGAAAGGTTTTGCAAACTTGACACCCGAGGGAGTTTCCCAATTAAGAATGAAAAACAGAGCCAGTGAGCCTGTGCTGGCAGCAGTACCACACAGCAGAACTTCAGGCCAGAATTTTTTAAAGCGTTCCTGTGAGTGGAATAGTGACAATTCCACACAAATATTTGTGAGGATGTTGCAGGTCTTGCTCTAGCAGGCTGTCACAGCTTCGCTTGGTCTCTCTCTCTCATGCAGGCCTGTGGGCCCAAACCCCCACCGGGCATTAGCTCCACCCAGCTACGTGCAGCTCACAATTTTACCCTGTCCTCCTCTCACCCAGTGTTTGGGTTGCTGGTTTTTTTATTTTTAATTTGTATATTTTTATTTGGTTGCTTCTTTTCCTCAGTGTGGAATCTCTGCGGACTCTCTGAGCTGGCTGCTCCAAACTTGGAGTGGAGCTGGGAGGAGGACTGATAATGTCATTCCCTGAGTTTTTTGGGTTTTTTTAACTCCTCTCTATAGTAAAACATCTCAGGACACAAACTGGAAACTGTGACTGGCACACTGTGATGCAGATTATGCTATCTGTTCAGTGTGAAAATCCTGTTCCTGCATGGGGTCATGATCAGGAAGGAGCTAATGATCATACACACATATTTTATTAATACCACCATGGCTTTAAGTGTTAGAGTCAGTGTGGGTTCACAGCCACTGAGGTGACTTTCGTGTCAACCACGTGAAAAATAGAGCTGCTTTTTAGATACAGAAACAAATCTGGAAACACCCCTGCACACCTTTCATCATTGCAAAGATTAATACTGCTCTCTGTTGCGGTGCATGTTTGATAATTAGTCCTGTTTTTAATTGATTACAGTTTCTCCATCTATTCCCCCACTGTTTCATAATTGGTGTGTCCCTTAATTGTGTTATTCCTTCAATGTTAGCAGTTATTTGTCAATCCCCAGACAGCCAACCCTTAATGTTCCCTATACAGTATTTCCCCTCCCCTTGTTCCAGCGCTTTCCCTGCCTGTCACCATCTCTCTCCTGTCCATCACAGTTACCCTGCCCCTTCTNCCAGCTGGGAACAGACAGCTCTCTGTCATTGTGCAGCAGACTTATGGAGCAGACTCAAGAGAATTATTGATAGGTGGAACTAAAGCCTCTTGTGTAGCAAATGCAGCTGAGAGTGCAGCGAGCCTGGACCAGACTCCTGCTCACAGTGCTTTGAAAGCAGCTGTCTGGAATTAAGGCTCTTGGAAAAAAAACCCTGAAGTCAAGGCTTTTCATCTCAATGGGAGATGCTTAAAATTCTTGGTTTAATTCTGGTCTAAAAGACTTAACAGGGTTACTTCTGAGGGGAAGAAGTAGCCTATAGAGAAAATGAAATACCTGAATGCCTCCGTTTGGACAATTGCCAGGGTTCAGGCTTAAAAATCAGGTTTTAAATTTTGATCTTCAGTTAGGAGAGAAAAGCCACTCACCTTGTTTATGAATTGCTAAATTTTGATTTGATTTCCAAGTCATCCCTAAATTCAGTTCAAATTGCCCACTAGATTTTATAATTCTCACTGGGAAAATGATTTAGAAGTCTACTGTTGATAGCCTTCCAATACTTTCCTATGCAAGATGTCTGACTCAAACATCTCTCAATCAGGGGAATGTCATAGGGCCTGACCTTGAGATTTTTCAAAAGCCTGAATTTCTTTTGGTTTGGTTTGTTTGGGACTTTTTTGTGAATGAGAGACTATTTCAGCCATTCCTTCTGAGGTTCAGGATCAATCTCTTGTCCCCCAGGACCCCCAGGTCCCTTCAGTGTGCACTTCTCTCCTTCCATCCCATCATTTTATCACTTAATCTGGATTCTGAAGAAGATCATCATCATTTTTAGAGCTTAATGATAGTACAAACTTTGTCAGACAGATGGCTGCAAATTGCAGTTGTTAGAAATCCAGCCAAACAATCTGCACTTTAATAATTAATCACTGATGAGCCCCTGTTTTAAGCTTCTCTTACAAATACTGTTTCTCTGACGTAACCTGGTAGACAACTGACAAATTCAGAGATTCTCAAACAATTATTTCCCCTCTTACTGAGGCACAGGATTATCTGTCTGTCCAATGTCTTGGAACTGCAGAAATCCTTTTCATATGGCATTAACAAAGTGCCTGAAATAGCTGAATTAGAGTAATTCAGGCAGTTCCCTTAGAACTGTAGATCCTGCCCACAATACACACACACTTATCTTTTCTATAAAAAATTTCATTTGTATGGCAGAGAAACAAGTTTTTCCTCAAACAGCATGAAATTCACTGTCTCACACTGAGATGTCCAAATTTTGTAGCAAATAAGCATTTATTTGAATACTGGCCATGTTTAAATTATTCTGTATCCACAGTTTGTAATGGAACCTAAAAAAGCCCACTTAATTTCAGCACCTACTATAAAATTTTGGTATAAAAAATGTACATTCCTCTTCTCCTTTTCCTGTCCTATATCCACCACCTTGGATGTGCACTTTCCATGGGCATTCTCCTTTACTAAAAAACAGCTGCAATTCATCTTTGGGAAATGAACATGACACCAAGAAGGCTGAAAATTCCCAGTGATGCCAGGGAGTGTGAGCTTGGCTGTGGCTCCTCTGCCCTTCTCAATACCAGGACAGCAAAGGAATTAAGCACTGGAATTCCCTTCTGACTACAGGAAATTGAAACAACGAGTTTTATACCTTGCACTGGAAGTTAGGAGCCTCCAAAGGGACCCAGAATCTAACACATGAAGGCAGAGAAGTAAAGCGGTTTTGTCACCCTTTATTTCTCAGAGATTTTACAAATCTGCAAGGCAAACAGCGTTCCTAGGTACAAACTCTGTTTGCTCTTTTATCCATGTTTACTTTAAAAATGCATTTTCCTAGTTTTTCAAAAGGCATAATTAGTTTCCAAAAAAGGAACAAGAAGACTGTTTGTTTATGGAAGAGGCCAGAACAAGCACCCAGAGTCATACCTGAATAAATAAATACTGTAACCAAGTGCAAATGAGGAAGAGAAAATGACTAGATATTTACCTACTAACCTGAGAGATGGATCATTGCCAAAATATTGTGTTTCTTTCAATGAAGTGCCATTTAAATTTTTAATGCTGCCGCTTGAGTAACTTTGTCTCAGAAACTGCTGTGAAGCTGCAGGGAGGGCAAATACCCCTCCATTAGACACCACTACACCACTTTTCCTCCTTGATGGGAAACTCTGAGGTACCTCGATTAAAAAATCACCTTTTCCCCTCACAAATTAGAGGTAGGCTCTGAAATGGTTCACAGTGGTCCACCTCGGAGCAGGAGATAAAAGAAGCTGAGCAAGAGTTCAGCCTTGTGCTTCCTTGCTTTAATACAATCCCAAGGCTCCCCATGAATCACTGTCACAAGGTGACTGATATTCTGCCCCACACCAGGGTCTTGCCATAGGGTTGGTGTCAGAGCCAGTTCAGGCCAGCACAGTGAGCAAAGAAAACAAAATCAGAAATCAGAGCATTGGCCAGACCCTGGCTGAAGAGCTGTGTCCAGCCTCACTGGCCCTCAAAGCTGTGGCTGTGTTGGGCTGTCAAGATTTTGAGGTGAGAGCATAGAAATCTGTCAAGACTGCAGCAGACCTCTCAGTTTAGGAAAGATTTCCTATTTCCATTTCCATAGATTGCAGCTGATGAGGTGCTGTGGTGCAAAACACTGAAAGTGACAATAATGTTTACTACAGACCAAGTGCTTTTTCCCAAAAATGGTTGTGTCAAGGTCAAGAGGTAGAAAAATCTGCAATATCAAGCACTGAATTTTCTGGCAAATGGAAATGCAGTTGTTCCTTCTAGTGCAGTGCCTTCTTCCTTTTCTCTGAGTTCCTACAAAAACCTTTAGCTTGAAATACTTCCTAACCCCAACATGGATTTGTTCAAGGAATGGACTGTGTGGTCAATCAAGTAACCCTAAATTGGTTAATTAGAACATGTTTAGTTCACTGACTTGTTATTATATGATATACCAATGAAGGAAGTTGGCCCAGGAACTCTATCTGCCAGAGGGAAAAAAAACCAAAAAACACAAACCAATTGAAAGGAGATTTTGGCTTCAAAGGGGTTACTTTCTAATCTAAGATGCGCAGAAAAATTCCACTTTTTTTGCAGTGCTGCCAAACAGAAGCATTTTTACATCATTTAAAAAATTCTTGACATTTGAAAATAGTAATTTTATTGAGTTAACTTTTTAATGTCCAAACCCTTAGGACACCCTTGGTTCTAAATTTAAATTTTGACAAGGAAGATTAAATGAGAAGCCAATTTTCAAGTTACATTGTAACATGTCATTCTGGGTATTGGGGTGATTTTTCTATCATTGAGAAAGATGTCTTACTGTGGGAAGAGAAATAGGATTGTGGGGAGCCTACATGTATTGGATATTATGGTTTGACAAGAAGGCTCAAACCTGCAATTCAGTTGGCAGGAAATGACACCAGGACACAAATAAGATAAGTGAAATAAAGTTAGTCAGTGGGTAAAGTTGAGTCTTCATGCAGACAGAAGTTGGAGTGGTAAAACAAAGCTGTAGAATTGTAAGGATGTTGGAACAAAATGTGGTACCTCTTGAAGAAAGAGTTGTGTCCTGCAGAGCACCCAGCTTGCCATTGGCATTGGATTCTGCCTGAGAGAAAAAAAAAACCAACCAAACCATACCCAAAAATAAACAGTTTTTGAGTATTATTACAAAGCAATGTAATCAGGCAAATAACTGCCCCTGAATCGCTTTCCTGTGCTGTGGGATACTCTAAATGAAACAGGAAAAAGATCTCTGCTTGTTGGGGAAGAGGAAGCCACCCAGATGGAAATGCAGGTCAGATGGAAATGGAGACTGGCATCCTGTCAATCTGCTGCATCTGTGCTTGCCCAATCAAACCAGAAGAGTGAAACAAACTTCAGAGGATTTTCTATCACACATCAGTCTCCCTAGGTTAGTCAGCAGCATCACACATGCCAGAGGACAGCGCAGAGATTTTGGCTGCAAGCAATTTAAGGGATAAATAGAAAGTCTACCCTGAATAGGGATAAGAATGGGTTTACATGCTAAACATTTGAACATTTGCCCTGCCATATTCTTTTCACAATGCCAGTGTAAAAATGGATGCCTTTTAGCTCTATAAATGCCTATTACTTCTGAAACTTCAAAAGTGTCTGCAGTGTTTATGGTAGCTGAAACTGGGGAATGCATTGCAATGATTTAAAGTAATTCTGTCAGTTGTCCTGGTACATTTTGAACAAGGCTGGTTGCTTTTCAGTCTTTTTAAATGCACCTGTGCTCTCCTATCCTTATTTACAACAAGATGAGGAAAGCTACCTAAAATGCTCTCATTAATTCTTGTATTCTGTTATTTTTCTTTAAGCTCATACATTAAAGGAAAAAAAAAAAAACCTTGTAAAATAACCAAAGTCATAAGACTATACATTTTTTTGCTTGCCACTACGGTGGCCCAAAAACTTATTAATTTTCCTAATTCTGTCGCTGGCATTAAGGGAAGATACTCCTGTTTCCCCAAACTGCAAATTTTAGATTTTTTGAAGTCAGGCTATATCCTGAGGTGTCTGACACCTCTTCAACAAAACAATCTTCAGTATGACGGCTGTGCTTTGACAGAGAGAATTAAGACAGCTTTGACAATACATCACTGGAGAGATTGTGATCCCTGAATATTCCCAGCAACCTTTTCTGACCTTACTGAGAACTAATGTTTTTCCTTGCTTTTCTCATCTCTGTCCATGTCACCAGATGTGCTGTGCTACCCACAGGTCTTTTTCCAGAGTGGCAGCAGGGGGAATACCAAAACTCAGGGCAGGAGACAGCATAAACTGCTGTTGTAAACTGAGAGAATCAACAGAAAGGAATGAGTGTTCTGAGGTTTATTCAAACTAGAATCCACTTCCATGCAAAGAACACAACAAATTAATAATCCAGCTCCTCAAAGTATGCAATACAGCATGGGTAATTTTAATTTGTAGGTACTGTTAATTATTCTTGTTCCATTAATAACCATGGGAAGTTTTGTTTTTTGGTAGGAAATTAGAAATCAATTTGAAAAGTAATTACTTCATTAATTTAGTAATTATGTGCTATAACCACCTCAATCTTCTTCAAAATGATTGACAAAATGCTTTTCTCATTCATTATTCTATATGAATTTAAAAAGTGCTACATTCCTTTTTAATCTTAAGACAATGAAGAAGAGCTATAGAAGACATTGCTGAACCAGATGGGTTGAAGAATTCAGAAACTGGAAATTTATGTCAGTACTGCAGCCAGAGAAAATAAAACTGAGATATTTAATTGCTGGCTTCAATGAAACATGGGCTCGAGCTCCTTTCTCTTAAAGGCATTCTCTAGGTAAGAAGAAACAGCACTTTCCTAGGGCTTCCATTTTCCACATACACATGAGAGAACAGAACAAAAAGAAAATTTCTTGAAGATATTCTTTCTTGAATGTTAAAGAAGCAAATTTTTTTTTTCTTTTTTCCAATGTATGGTTTGTTAAGCCGTCTGCAAAGAAATTTTTAGGCCAAAAGAACAGGAAAGCATCAAGTAAAGAACTTAAGTCTGCTGAAACTCATTACAAAACTTCAGCCACCTGTTCAACATACAAACTATTATATGTCCAGAATGCAGGACTGAAATTAGGCCTTAAAAATATGCAGGAGTTTTCACAAAGTAAGGTTAACTAGTTAAAGGCTTCACTAAATGCCTCCCTTTCAGTTAGTCAGCCACACTCCTCACACATATTCTCTTATCCAGTTTAGGGAGCTTCTGGCTGTTTTCACTCTGGCTCGTGTGTTAGCAGCAAGGAGTCAAACACAGTTATTTGCGTGTTTTTCCTCCTCTTTCATTGTGCACTTCTGTGGGCTCATAATGCATGCTGACTGAATTTTTTCCCCACACCTTGAGTGATGAAAGGGTGAGAGATAAAGGAAAGTTGTCAGAACATCAGTAAATTGGGATCTGTAAAAGTAAGGTGGTTAAATATTCAACATAAACAGTTGCTGTGGCACCAGAAAAGCTTGAGGAACAGCAGAGGAAGTGAGTAGTTTCATCATTCCTTGAGACTGCTGTGGGGACTGTGCAAAACATCATAAATCTCTGAATTAGTTAGAATGCAGAGCACTTCTATTCTCCTGTTAACTTGTGGGCCCGTATGTGTTTGTTTCCCTGGTGTGGCAGAAGCCTCTGCTGAGCTCTCACAGAGTCCTGAGCATGGTTTCTGTTTGCATTTGGGGGCCAAAATTTTGTCTGCTGCTGACAGAGGGAAAATGCCTCAACAGCATGGAGAGGGCATAGGGGGAGAGATGGGACTGGGGGAGTTGGAGAACAGGGTAAGGATGGGCACACTTTTAGCTACTCCCCTTCCTCTGCCAGCAGATATTGGAACAAGCAGAGATTTGACACAATTGGGCTCCCTGCTTCCAACACCAAGAAGCCCTGGGGAAAACTGATCCTCTGGAGCTTCTCCCTTTTGCAGCACTGTGGGCAAAGCCACGCTCAAGCCTTCATCTTTCTTCATTCTTTCTTGAAGTGAGATATATCCGTGTTTCGTGTTGTATCCACAGCCCCTTTGAGAACTTTCCATACACTTGAGAAGCATTAATATCTATTTTCTCCTACTTCTCTTTCCCTGGCCTTTTAAAATCTAACCTGTATTTAGCTTTCATTAGCTCTCCTGTGTAGTTCTTGGCTTACAGGAACTTTAATACTTCTCACTTTTCTAATCAGTCCACACTTTCCCGGAAGCATAATGTCAAAAAACTGGATGAAGCCTCTTAATTGGTGTCTTGCCAGTCAACGGCAAAGGAATTATTTGACATTTCTTATTTATATTCCAAATATCACTGGTTGAAATAATGTCATCCAATTTTATGGTGTAGATGTTGACACCTGACCTGGAGAGTCTTTAAATTCCTTTAAAGTGAATGTCCTGACTTTGGGGTGTGACACATCTGAGGTTTTTACCTCTAAACTTTAGATTAGGGGGGAAAGTGCACCTCAAAAGTGCCTGTTCACATTGGTTCATGGGATCGTAGAGTGGTTGGCTAAAATCACTTGAAATGTGCAGGATTGCTTTTGTCCAGATAAATACCATTCTTCATTTTCCAGCTATTCTATAATTCCAGATACTGGAGAATATGGGATTGGAAACTCTTCCTTGGATCATTGAGTCCTGCCTCCTGCACACACTGGGAACCAGGAGATATATATATTTATATAATATATAATTCCGGAGCATCTTCACACACAAAGGCACACTGCAAGTCACAGAGCACTTCCAAATACCCAAACACCCATTCCATGTGCAGTAAAAGATCAAAATTTCAGATGCCATGTGCCTCAGAAAGAGGGAAAGGATGATGATTCTTCTGTTCTTCTGGGAGAGCACATTAATGAAACCACCCTGAATGCCTCTAAAAAGTAGAAAAGGACTATCCCTATCCAGGAGGGGGGGTCAATGTTTGCTGCCAAAGTGACAAGGAGTTGGAATTCTTTGCCATCCTCCAATCTGGCAGTTGTTTTTGTCTTGTGTAGCTGAACACAGCACAGATGTGTAAGGCTATAGTCAACCCTGCAACCACAACCTGTAATTTAGATTTAGATTTATAATCTAGATTTAAATTTAAATTAGGAAAAAAAACCCATTAGTTTCTGGTTTGTGGCTACATTTGTCCCCTCCTGAAACCCTGCACCACGCACATGTCAAGTGCAGTCCTACTATTTTATTATAATTATTATTTGCTGTCCTTATAGTGAGGGAGTGCAAGGCCTGAGAAATGCAGATTATTTGGAGTAGCTCCAGTATTTCAGTAAATAAGGTGGTTCAGTGCTTTGTCTCTTCAGATATAGACACAGGATTTAATTTTCTGCACACATGAAAGATTGTGAAATACTTTTTTTGAGTAAAACAAAAAAAGAAATAAATGTTTTAGGGTTTTTTTTGCCTGCAATGAATTGCAGTTAATACCACATAAAAAATGCTGAAGGAGTATCAAAGTATTAGCATTTCTGAATGAAAATATGACATTTTATATACCCTTAAGGAAAAATATTGTTACCTCCCTGGAGCTACTCTGACCAATTTAATTTACCACATCAGTACACATATGAAGTCAGAACTTCCCACTGCCTTTCCATCTACACATAAGACTCAGAATATCAGGGGTTTTTTCTTCTTGTGTGTGTTTTCATTATATTTCCTTGGACCTGCTGTTTAATAAATATTCACATAGTTGTGATTCTGGTCTCATTTAATTTGATCAGAATAGAATCACACACTCAAGCGGTAGAAGAAGGTCAAAGCCTAAAAGTGGAGGCTGCCCAAAACACTGAGGACTTGCAACATTTGGGTAAATCAGTTAGAGTAAAAATTGAATGGATTTCTATCCTTTATGACCCTAGAGCTGACAAAGCCCTGTAGCTGGTCAGCTCTGAGTTAAAAACTAAAAATTTCAGGCCATCCCTAACCAGAAGATATCTAAGCCAAACCTGAAGTTGCAAAAACCAAACACCAACTACAGAAACTCTTTTTCCTGCTTCCAGGTTCATATCAGATGGCTTGGTTTAGGATGAGAGGTTCAAAGGCTTGAAACTGTTCACATTTCACCCCTAGGAAAGAGGAAAGGCTCAGCTGAGCCTGAAAAGATTTGGTTTTATGTGTCTGGGGATGTCACGAGGCCTCCATACTGTTTTTAAAAGTTTAAATCAGAAATGCAGAATGGATCACCCTCATCATAAAGCATCTCTCAAATTGCTACACAATTGAATTGCATTTCCCACCCATAGTACAATAAATACCTGAGAAAAGCTGCTAATTATGTGCTCAGAGTTGTCTTATATCGTGTGCCAGGTTTTCAACCTAATTTAGCCCAAGCAGATTTTTCACTAACACTTTGCTCTTTGGAAGAGGAAATTTAGCTTGACTTGCCCTATTAATCTGTTCTTGAATTCCTAAGTCGTATCTTGATAAATAATTTTTATCATTACAAGACATCAAAATCTCCAGTTAGGAGACATTTAAAACAGTAACGTATTTCCACCTAAAATATAGAAAGAAAAGCAGGGAAAAAAAATTGGTGTGTGGTGCTGAGAGAGAGCATCAGAGCAAAAATCTTTGAAAGATGAGGCATATCAAACTGGCTGGCTGCCTGGCTGCCTGATGTTCTCTGTTAGGTCCTTGCTGAGATTTACTTGAATTTCAAATTGTTTTCTAAGCTGGTGAGTAGCAGGTGCTTGCTAACCAGCTCATAATGAGTACAGAAGTCCAGCTTCATCGAGGCTTTTCTCTCTGATTTTGGCTGTCTCTTGTACTCGTGGAGAAAAAGCACTGGACCTGGAAATTGGAAATTTTAATTGAAGGCACACATACATGAGACAATTTTGTAACTTCCTGAACATAGAGGGCTAAAAAAGAAAGGAGGATGTTGTTAATTTTTTATGCTATGGATGCTATGATATATCTGGGGATGTGTATATTGTGCTGAAACAAGGATGTTAGCAAAAAATGCCAAATTCCAACATTCAGCACTGCTTTTTCTTACCTGGGCAGGTTCTTGTTCCAGGCTGTTCATTCCAGAGGCAGAAAGCTGAGAGACAACAGTCCAGGCTCTTTCTTCTGCCTAATATCTCTCTAAGGTTCAATCACAGAACATAAGAGATTAAAGAGTCTTCACTAAATTATTCCTTTTGTTCTCACCCTTCACCCGTTAATCCTAGATTAATGGTTTCAACATGTTTTGGGCCTTTGTAAAATTATATCTTTGCAGCTCTGGAATGTGTGTAACACATAAAATGTGCAGTCTGCTACAAAATTGCCACATACCTTCCCAAAATGAGGCCACTAACGATGCAGTAAAGTCAAGTGACACTGAGGACAACAACTGGCAGAGGGGGGGAAAGGCCCAGCACAGCATAAAGATCAAAAATAAGCTGTAAAACCTGAAAGTTTTCTCAGCTCCATAGCTGGCATCAGTCTTCTGACTCTGGAGAAGATCTTCTACTCTTTTCCACCACAGTTTCCATGGAAAGGAAATCCAGGAGGAATGTTAGAAGCAGGTCACAGGTGACAGAGTCCTTTGTCTGGGATATCACAGGGCCACATCTTCAATTTGGCAAAGCTATGATTGTCTTGTCCATTGGTAGCTGAATAGGAGAGAGAAACTGAATAAGGCCAGCCATGTAGGCAAAAAAAATTCTTATTTTATGTTCTGCAAATAGAGATGTAATATTTTGCCATTTTAAATAAACATATAAAGTAAACTTTTCTTTAGAAAAGAAAATATTTAAATAAATGTGGCGTTATTGTGGTAATAGCAAAGGAACCTTTATTTACAAAAAACTGCAGACTGACTATCACCTAGTTCAATTCAGTGTCAGCCCATTGATTCCTGGAGGCTTTGTTGATTTATTGCAGTCAAAGATCTCATCCAACATTAACAAATTCCATTTTAAATGAATTATTGTAGAGATTGCAGTACCTGAGGTTTGTTTTTTTTATTAAGCAGTGAACTGATTGCATAACCTATTGAGTGAGGAATTTATGTATTCTCATTACTGAGGAGTTATCTGCAATGCTTTATTGATGGATTTGTGTTGGATAATCCATAATTATCTGTGGCTACAAATGACTGAAAAACTACCACAAAAAAAGTCAACTAAAATGTTGATGGAGAAAAAAATTAATTCTGTATTTTGCCCAACAAAAAATATTATATATTTTTAAAAGCTATTCCCTTCAGGCAGGTGAGGAGATAATCTATTTTGATAGCTCTTATCATGAATGTAAAGCTGTGGAAAAATTTGATATTACATTGGAGGCACCAAGAGGATGGAATGAGAAGTGGTCTGTCTTTGCCAGGTGCAGAAATGTCATTAGCACCAGACACTTCTCATTGATTATGTGGCAAAATAAGGTTTTCTTACCTATGGAGGACCTTTTATTTGGAAATTCTGTCCCTTTGCATCCTGTCTGTGCTCCTTTCCCAAGAGAAAGATCTGGAAGTGAAGTGAGGTATACAGGTAATTCCTGCTTGGGGAACTGGCTGGTGAAACTTAGGAGATTTGACAGTGATTTTAATTTCTGCAGCCCTGTCTCCCTTTGTTTCCTTTGGAGGGAAAAGCAAAGCAGTTTCCTGAGCCTCAAAATGTTTCTTCACAATCACACAGGAAGATCTATTTACCTGGGCTTTTGAGCAAAGGGCTCATGATGAAACTCATGTGTTGGAAAAAAAACTGTGATTTTATTTTGCTTTGCTTAGTAATATATCTGTCAGTCCTTCAAAGTATGAATTTAATATGTCGTGAAGGCCAGTACAGATGCAAACACACCCATTTTCCTTGATCCTTACATTTGCCTCACCTGTGCAGCTCCCTCAGCCTCTTTATTGCTTGTTGGCCAGTAGGAGCACGTGTTTGAGAGGGAATTGGATGAACAGGGAAAAAGTGACCTTGTGAGTGGTTTTTTTAGGAGGTAATTTCCTGCCTACAGGGTTTGGGGAAATAATATGAAAGACAGTTGTATGTCAGCTAGAATGACTGTCTCTTTTCTTCAGCTTCTGGAAACATCAATTCCAGAAGTGTGTCAGCTGTCTGCATCATCTCCCTGCCCATCACCAGCAGCTGAGGTTTCTCCTTCCAGTTTCATTATCCTTTAAACCACCCTTCATCAGTCAACCATTCTTTCACATGAAAACCCAGTGAGGGAAACATTGCTCACATGCCCCTGTCTGTTAGAACACAGTTGGTTTAAACTGTTTCATGTAGGGCAAATGATTGAGAAGATGTCTTTTGCATCTTGGTGGTGTGGGTTTTCACTTTCACCTTCTGGGCATGAAACAATGCAGATTCAGTAAATAGATCTAACTGTGTGTAATGAGAATGATTTCAGTGCTTTAGGTTCATTAGTCTCACAGTGTGAACTTTAATAAAAATGAATTTGACTAGATTAGATGTAATTACAGCAATTTGAGTTAAAATTTGTGTACCCTTACATGCTTATAAAAAGGGTGATTATTTTAAAGTATATTTGGGTAAATGACAGAGAATACCATGTCATACAAATCAGTGACTGTAATTCTTAGTTTACAGAAGAGGAAGTTTTAATCACTGGGTCCAGTGGTCACTTCATTCTCTAATTAGACAAAATTATTGATCATCCACCTTTAATAACCATGACCCTCACATAAAATCCATACTTTATGTGTAGGCATGGAGGTAGCACAAACATCTCACAGTGGAGCATTCAACCTTTTCAGTGTTTGCACATGGCACAGAAGCCCCTGAATTGGCGCCAAAACTTGGGTATAATTGAGCCAGTCTCTGTTCTCTCCACATTATGGCTGATGGTGATGGTCCCTCCACCACTGGACACCTTGTGCTGCATCTTTACCTGAAGGGCAAGAAGGATCTACACACCACAGGGAAAGCAAATTAACTTACCCTGGCAGGTCTGAATAGCCCACAGATCCTTGCAGTCACACCTACCCCCTTTGCTTGAAACATCCCTTTCATATTTTATTTTTTTTTTTCTCTTTTTCCCCCCACTCTGTCCCCACAGAATTTTCTCAGTGTAGTGGAGGAAAGGCATCAGACCTGAATCACCCTGCAGAGTGTCCCACAGCCAAGCCCAGAGTCCCCTATTCTTTTCCAGCTTTTATTTTCAGGTTACTGAAGCTTTGTGCAGTGCCCACAAAAAATCTTGTCACATTCTGAGATCAAATCTGATTAGCAATCCTTTTTTCCAATAGAACACTGCAGATCTGCAGAGTAGTCTTGCTTAGGGAACTTGCATATAGGAAATTTCCCAGTACTGTGCAGCCAAATTACCCATCCAGTCTACATGTGAAGGTCACTTTGGAGGGCAAGATGGCCTCTTGCTGTTTTGCAGTCTTTCTGTCTGTCTCCATCACTCTCTGCTGTTTAAAACCACTAAAAAAGGATAAAAACTTGCGCTAACAACTAACTTCAACATAGAAAAAGTGCCTGGTTGGTACCTTCTGTGAGCACCTGATAGTGCTGTTGTTTGAGGCACCAACTGCAATCAAAAGTTCTTTTCTGGTTGTTCTTAAAAGGTAAGGAGAAGTAAACAACCATAAATAGTGAAAAGATAATAAACTCAGAAGAACCTGCCACTTCAAAATGTAAAAATGTTGGAGAAAGCCTTTGTCTGAAAAAATGTGATTTCTTTCAGTTCAAAGTGTGACCAAGCAGAGCTTGAGTGACCTCCAGTGCAGCAGAAAGGTACGTGGGGTATTATATCTCTAACAAGCAGAAAACTTGTGCATATTTGATACGAGTAATACACAGAGACAAACTGGGTTCCATTCACACTCACCTTGATGAAGGTCATGTCTGCGAACTCGAAATTGTGAGAATCAGAGAGTTGAGACTGTTTAAGCATGTCTAATTGCAATCCCATAAAATCATGACATTTGGTTTGAAGGTGGCTTGAATGTCTGAGTACCAAAATATTGGTTTGCTTTTTCAACTCATGTCCTATGATAAAGCTGTTTCTTTCACTAGGCAGAACAGGTTAGACCAATCAAAGCACCACATTCTTGAAGTTACAGGTTTGAGACACAAAAGACAAAGCAGTATTAGATTTAGACTTGGTGAATGACCTGGAGTATGAGCTAAAAGTAATTTAGGTGATAAGCAGTGCAGTTATTCAACACTTGATATCACCAGTAATCATTTTAAAAATCACTCTATGTCTCTGCACAGTTTGCCAAGCAGCAGTATTTGCTTCTTCCCATAATTCAAGTTCCCCTGGGAGATGCTGTTTTTACAGGAGGCAGGGATTAGCAGCACTGTTAAAGCAGGCATAAAGTTCTGGAGGAGGGAGCAGCTAAGAAAAATGAGATTGCCTTAAATGGGGATCATGTACACAGACAGCCAGGGGCTAAAACAAGTCTGGCTAAATACACAATATGTCTTTATTTTGTGTTCTGAAACTTGTCAATATGTAAACTGAAAAAAACCCAGAAAATCAAGACGTAAACATCCATCACTCCCTACAGAACATATTTAGCACTTCTGAATTTTAAAAGGTTAGTCTCTTAACCCTGTGCTTATGGTTTGAAGTGGTTGGAAGCCACCATCTGTTTTAAAGACAATGAAATTTTATCCAATTCAGTTTACAGATTGAAGATAAACTAGGATGATTTGCTGAGCTCATTGCTGAGCAACACAATATCCAGAGATGACAGTCCAGAGATTTTGATTATAACATACTATTTGAAAGTGTACACTTTTTTCTTCTTTTTGACCTACAGATCACTGCTATTGCAATTGAAATTTGGTTTGGATTTGTTTGTTTGTTTTCCACTCGCTTTCAACTCCTGACTGTTTGGCTAACTCAGTGATTTTGCCATTTATCTTCTAGTGAGAAAGCATGAATCCATAACTACAGGCCCGAAATTAATTAGATGTAGAAATATATGACAGCTATTGATATGCTTTTCATTGAGAGAAACCTTCAGGAAGAGAGGTTAAGACACAAAGACAATAAGCAGAAGACCCCAGTCCTCCCCTGGAAGGCCATAAAGGAAAGCAGTTTTACAGAATAAACCTGAGACCCTCCAGAAAAACTAAAGGAAAAAACAGCCCCAGTCAAATACAACCAAAGCAGTAACTGCTTTGTCCTCTGCCAACTACAAGCCCATTCAGAGATCACTTTAAAAAGGTGTTGCTTGTTCGGTGCACTGAAAATTATGATGGGAATATGATCTTCTGTGCTTGTTGCTGGTTTCTGTAATGGTTATTCTACTTTGAGGGAGATTTTCAAAAGTTTACCAAGCTAAATCCTTCCCCTTCAGTTTGCAACCTTCAGGCACTTCCTTTCTCCGGTGTTCACTCACCTTATTTCAGTCTTTCTCAGCTCAGGCATTTAGGAAGCTGGAGCTAATTCATAGATCTAATTTGAAGTCATTCAGATTCTGAATGGATTTGGGTCAGCTGTGGCCATCTGGGGAATGTTACTCCTTTTCTGCCATGGTTAAATTTATTTTGATAATACTTGAGTTAATAATTAATATTTGCTATATGACCTGCGTTTTAGGAAGAAAGAGGTACTCTGCATGTGTATGGAGGTGACACAATAAAGTTCTAATTTGTTGAGGGACAAAACACAAAGAACTGAGTGCATCTGTTGGATTTTCTGGAAGGGCAAGCTATGGAGCACCTTGGCCTTTTGTATGTCTGGCTGCATTTACTGTGTAGGACTGGAGGCCATAAAATCCCTGTGCCTTCTTTACTTGGTGTAGAGTGAAAAGAAGATAAACAAAAGTGATTTCACCACAGCTTTTAGTGAAATCACCCTTGCTGTCTGTCCTCCAGGGCACCAAGGATTCTTTTTCTATTCCATGAGGAAAGTTAATCTTTGCAATTTTATGTTTGCCATCTACCCCCAATTCCTTAGTTACAAGAACAGTATAATCTCATTTTGGAATGCTTCTACCTTTGCTAAGAGATGGTGGGACACAGTAATTCCATGTTTGTCTCCATTCATCAGTGGAAAAACTGTAAGCATCTATCTTATTGCATACAGAAGGCCCATCTCTACAGAAGAAGAAAAACAATTGGAATATACAGATTTCCTATCTTTTTCAGACCAATTCCTACGTTTATTTTGTTGGGATGTCTTATCTGGTTTCTCCTAGGGACTGAATGAAGACTGAATATAGATCTTATCTTCTCTTTTGGATGATTGACAGAATGTGTGGTTAGACAAGTCTTTTTAGAGGCAGGCATAACCCCAGCATAAGGGATTTCAGAAAAAACACTGACTTTTTTGTAGCACAAACCTCCCTCTCCCCTGAGTACCATCATATTACAGTCATTGCTGACAGAATAAAGAACTATCAAAACAACAAGGTTCAAAATAAAACTCAGGAAGCTCTTATGAAACATGAAAGCTCTGTGCTTCAAAATTCTGGACTGAGGAGAGCACAATGTGTGCACAGTGAAAAGTTTAGAAGGAAATAAATAAAAGAAATCAAACCTCTGTGTTAAAACGAAGAAAGCTCTAAGAAATATTTACTATGCATCAGATCAACTGCAGTCTAATGATCACAGTGAACTCATTTCCAGTGGCATATGTAAACCCAAATGTTAATCAGGAGAGGGATGGGAGCAGGGAAATGGCAGTGCGTGAGGACAGCTCTGGGTTATGTCACCAACTCCCAGTGGCGCAGGTGACAGAGAGGGAACAGAAAAACCTTGAAAGCCAGGAGAAAAGTGAGGCATATTTAATACCTGCTACCCTAGAATCCCTGCTGGGGCAGCTTTTGGCAATCTCAGAGACAAAAAAATGGAGAGAAAAGTGGTGGGTGGGAAGATCTTACCTAAAGGGAGAAATTCCTTACACGCCAACTTTTTGCTTGACAGCAAAGGGAAGAAGAGAAACTCTTTGGATGGGTCCATCTCAGCCAGACACTTGGCACATGTAATGCATCTTTTCTAGGATGAATACTCATGGACCCAGAGCTTGTAATTTCACTCACCTATGCACCACTTGCTACAAGTAGAAATGAGCATCTCAGTGGGGAAGTTCTTTGGTTCCTCATCGATCTCACTAATCCAAAATCCTTTTTGTGCGGAGGACTGAGATGATCCAGACTACTGAAGCACCATCTCACACCATATCTAATCTAATCAAATCAACAGACAGATTTGTTACCCAAATTCCTAGTCTTTCCCCAGAACTTAGTGCATCACTGTATCATACCTGCAGCTTGTGTATGTACTGTTATATTGTATATATTTAGGAATGCCTTAATAATTTTTCTTTGCCTTGGTCCTTTATGTCATTACTGCATTGGTCTGCTGTGTTATGTTAACTGGAAAATGATAAATCTACTTATTCCTCAAAGACTGTTGAATTACTGAGGAGATCTGCATAATATATCCTTACATTTTCTGGTGTTTACTAACCCAAATTTATGTTTTGTTAAATGTTTAAGGGATATCCATGAGAATGTACTCAAGACATTTTCTTTTTTTGAGTAATTGATTTCATTGTCATCATTTCCCCTATTTAATTCTTCAATTACTATAAAAAGTAAAGGAGATTTATTTCCATATAAAACCTGATTCATGCCACCAGTAGGTAGAGAAGGAAACAAGGAAAGGACTGATCATTTTCGAATCCCATTCTTGTTATTTGGGTTATTAATGAATGAATGTTTTTTTCCAGAGTAGCATATCATTCAAATATCTTGAAATCTTTTATAGTTTGAGAATTGTCTTGTGTTCTGTCAACCAAAAAGAAATATCATTCAATAATTCAAACAGCACAAAGTGTTTATAACCTAATAACAGTAAGAGATTGTAATTCTGAAGTGTAATAATAGCATTGTTAAAGGAAAGAAAAGACAGGAGAACAGTTTTGCAGTTTCTTATAGAAATGTATTTTGCAATAAGCACTCCTTCAGGCAATGCTTGTTTTCTGATATAAATCAATTTATTTTGGCAATCAGCAGGTACCATCACTGTGCCCACTCAAAATAGAGACATTAGTTATTGAAGTGTGTGAATACAAACCCTCAGTGTCAAATTCAGCTCTTCTTCAGATGTTCACCATGGAAGTAAATTAATCTGAATGTCTGAAACATCCCATTGGTCTGTTATGCAGTCATATATGGCTTTTAAAAATGGGAACCAGGACTTAAGTATTCCATCCCATTTCATAATGTTTCATTTTACACTGTTTCTCAGACTTCCACAAAGCCAAGAATACTGGAGGATTTAATCCATAGGTCCTCGTCCTGGGAGCTTATTACACAGAATGCACTAAACAGTACAAAAACAGGCAGCAGCAAAGAAATTCCTGCCTCCATTTTCAACTGTCCTGTCAAGATATGTCTTATTCTGTTTCTGCTGCCCCAAATTCTGAACTCAGCTTCATCCCTGACTGCAGCACAGCTTCAGGAGATGCACGTACACACACAGGGACTGTCCTGCATTCTGCCTCAGGATCTCCTAATCTTGTGCTGAGCTGTGGGTCTGCCTGCTGACACAGGTGAGTTTTCTGAAATAGCAGGGAGCAAGGCTGCTTGTGAGGCTGGGAAACCAGGCATATGATAGTTCCAGAGAAGGATCTTAATAATGGAAATCAGTGCACTTCTTTCTTTTATTGGTTTTCATGTTATCACTAACTTAATTTTATCAAAATAGGATGCAGCTTTTCTATAAATTTGTGGCAGGGGAGGAGATTTTATTTAGCAGTTAGAACCTTTGTGTCAGTCAGGGTATCGGAAGGATATGAGAAAATATATTTAAGAACATCCTCAGTGCATCTATTTTTTTAAGTTAATTCCACTCAGCAGATGCCCTTCCTAAACTACTTTCAAATGACTGCATTGCTTAAATTCAATTTCAGTAACTACTAAATAGCACTTTTTTCAGTGGCATGCATGAGCTAAACTCCACATTACCATCACCTGGAAGAGTTTTCTGTGGATTCACTCGTTGTATGGTCTTGAAAGGTTTCCATGAAAAGAGGCTGTTGGATTTCTGTATGGAAATCTGACATTTAGAGTATGAGGCAAATGAGCTGTAAAGAGGATGGGTCAAGTAACATCAGTGGGTTTTAAGTATCCTCCTGTTTATTGAAAGCATGACACTGATTAAAAGCATGAAGCAGTGATGTTAATTTGTAATTTCTGCTTGTCAACTTGCACATAGCTGGTTAAGGAGTGGCAGTCTCCAAAGGCTTACAAAGAACCAGAGAAAGTGGCCAGTTAGTGCATTTGCCTTTGTGTCACATCACTATTGAAAGCACTGGCAACACTTCCTGCCAACTTCTCCCCCTCACTCCTATAAAACAAGGCACAGCAGAAGGGTTTGAAAGGAAGGGACCAGTTTGAGGCACCCTGGCTTGGTCCTTTCCCACTTTGTAACTTGTGTCCCTGGCTAACAATCGAGCTGCCTGCCAGGACATGAGGATGCCTGTGTTTGTACAGCTCCAGTGGGTGCCAGTCATTATTGACGCCATCTGCTCACTTCAGTGACTGCATTTCCAATCTCTTCTTTTCCAAGGTAAATGGCTGCAGGGGAATTCCAGCAGCTCTGCTGCAGGAAAGAAATTTTGCCCACAAACAATGAGGTTTTTTTTTTCTCTTTGCTTTCTTCTTTATACTTTGTGCAAATATGCAAAGTTGTCTTGCACTTGAAGGTAAATCCTGAGAAAACAAAACAGAAGCATCCATTAATTTTTGGTCTGTGTGCCTGACTTCCTATAATAAAACATGTCATGCTTGCTGGAATAAAAATATATTTTCCATATGTAACTGCCCACTGTATGGACAATTATGCTTTCTTTTTGATAAATAGGAAATCAAATTTCATGGAAATAAAACTTGAACACAAAATGTGGCCAATATTTGGTGTATTACTTATCAGCTGAGAGAGTTTATAAGGAGATATATGCAAGCATTTTATAAGGAGGAAAGGGAAAAGAATAGGGGATTAACCACTTATGATACACATAATAAATTAATGTTGAGCGTTACTAACTGTTGTATGATACAAGAGCAATAATCACTTTAACTGCTTTGAACCATTTGCCAGCTCTCTATAATTTATAGCTCCAGCTTTATGGAACTTCTAAAGTTAGAAAAGAAAACAGACTTAAACTGTAAGCATAAGAAACTTCCCCAGAGGTTCCTTTGTTCCACTACATGATAATGAAAACATTCATATGAGCATGCAGTAATATGTTTGCCAAAATAAGATGAAGTTCTTCATTTCCCCTGTAGTCTTGAATTTTATTTTTTCACATAACTCTAAAAGGCAGAAATTTCATTTGTAAGCTGACTATTGGTTAATGAGTGCACATCCTTTATTCCCTTTTTACTTTATAGTAGTGTCACTGAAACGTCTCTGAAAAACAAGTGGAACTTGCAAAGTTCTGGATAATAAACATGCCCTGCTTGGGTGAGGCAGAAGGATGATCTATCTTTTAAATTGCAGTGTAAAATAAAGATGTACAAGATTGGGTAAACATTGAATGCAATTTGAATGTGGTAGCACACAGGTTTAGACACGATAATTTTGTTCATACCAAAGTGTTGTTCAAAATGATATTGTGAAAGCAAATTAATCCAACCACTTACCATGGACTAGAAAAGATCAGAAAAATATTTACGCTGAAATTTGTGTCTCTCATATGAATTTCATTTTCATTTCAGTTTGCTTTTGCAAGAAGTTATAAAGATAAGTAGAAAAGGCACCTTTTGGAAAATGTTTCCTGCCATAAAAATCAGTGCCTGCTATTAAATATTAATGTATAGTACACACTGAAAGGACAATTAAATATCTCCAGTACTATAATAATAATATAAAAATATTTCCCCATACTTTCAGAAATGAAGTAATATTGACGAACTAACAGAGCACAAAGCTGTAATATTGAAACAAAATAAAGACAAACAGGTTTCCAGATTGATTCCATGAATTGTACTGGCATTCTGTCATGGTGAAAAACATGGTGAGAACTCTGTAAAACAGAAGTTGTTATAAGTGAAGCAAAGCTGGAAATATAGCTACAAGAATAAAATAAATAGTTCAAAATAATTACTATTCTTTATTTCTGTAAGTGTGCACAGAAATATGAGAAATCATAATTTACAGGAGTCTAAGGAAATTTGAAGTGAATGAAAGTAACGTTACAAATTATGAGGTGAAATATCCTCTTTCCTACTGTAACTCTGTCCCTGACACAGGGAATAGTTTCTGTCAAGTCATTTATGTTTCCTTGGGCTAGACACTTGTTTTTGATGCCAATGGAGATGACATTTGTTTATTGCACAGAAGTTGTCTGGTAAAGGGATCTATCTATACATTCAGGAAAACTTAAAAATGCTGCAACAAGGAATGGTTAAGATATGGAGCTCTGACTCTGAGAATTTCATTTTTGAACCTGTCTTTATCTCTTTAGGCCACTTTGGTCATTTAATCTCTTTGGTCTTTATTTTCTCCTACAATTTAGCTCCTAAATAGAGGGGAGGGGGGATTTACCATCTTCAAAAGCTTTCCAGTCAGAGAGGGAAGGAAGAGTCCAGGAAAACCTAGTGATGACTGCTGCATGCAGGCAGTATTTTAATATTTGTCATTTAGGATAGTTTTCATATAAAATGGGGCTCTAGGAGTGCCCCTTGCTGGGGGTGAGTACAGCCTCCTGTTCAGGAACAAGGGAAAATTCCCTTCCTCCCTTTTTCCCCCTTCCCCTCTAGGCTGAAGAATGGAAATTAGCCAATAATAGCAAGACTTTGTCAGTCAAGCATTTAAACCACTGCAGGTCACACTGAGAGAGCACTCACATAATCTGCTGGATCTGCTGGGGTGGTGACCAAAAGGAAAGAAATGGGGCAAAACTCCTCATCAAGAGAGGGCTGATTGCTGCTTTGTCAGCAGACACTGGGGCAGGATGCATGACCATGACCTCAGCTAAATGGAATTGGGACAAAAACCTGCACTGGTCCTTCAAACTCTTCAGCAGTTCCATCTAGGGCACCTTCATTCTTCAGGGCAGCCTGATAGAAGCAGATTTAAGAATGTAAAGCTGTGATTTCGTTTTTTATTTATCTATTGTCTCCTATGAAAAGCATCTGGCCTGTGCTTGACACAGGAATGAAATTAAATATATGTATTCAGAGCAGGATATGCCACTTCCCTAATCAAGGTTAGGAAAGGATCACCTCAGGAAGAACATCTTCCAGTGGCTGGGTTGTCAAATACAGCACCTGCATTAAATAGAGAGAAAATTCACTTTTTTTTTTTTTTTCTGTTTTTATAGGTCTCTATTTATCTCTTTCTCTTGCAGTTTTAGTGCTGTTTTTTCTTTGTGCTAAGGTATTTTATGTCACTGAGAGAAAATTTGCCACCTTTCTCCAAACAGCTCAAATTGGATGCCATTCTCACCTTACAAGCATTGTAAAAGTTGTTAGATGGTTTGTAACATCCAAGTAACTCACACTTCCAACAGAGATGTATCATTTAATATTCTGAATTCTTGTGTCAGGTAAAATGTGATAGGAATGCACGGGTGAAAATTCATGTTTTTAAAAACTTCAAAAAATTGAACGCGTATTTCAGTCATTATCCTGATTTATAAATGGCCAAACAAAATAGATGTTTCATAAGAAAAACAGTAGCAAAGTTGGTAATCTGAGGAAAGCTTTTTTGTTTCTCACGTTCTTGCTGGATTGTTTTTCTAATACATAAATGAAATAAATGTTTCCTAATAGAGAGAGCAGCCAAATTGGTAATCTGAGGAAAGATTTCTTTTTTGCTTTTCATGTTGTTTACTGGGTTATTTATCCCCATCACTTTTTTAAACACAGGCACCAATAAACAAGTTAAATGGCACAGTAAGGATTTGTGACCTGCAATTCAGCTGAGCTATGCTCCGACAACACCATCAGGTCTAAATGATGTGACTAAGCCTGACAGTGATCATTGTAACAGGATAATCTGATGGGGTTTTTTTAAATGCGAGCATTCTGGGTGTTTTTCAAGCAAAAATCACCACCCTGCAGCAGCCACTAAACTCACTTGAGTAGAAGACCCAGCACAGTCTGAACAGGAGTTCCATGGAAAAAAAAGACTAGAAACCAGCTCTCATCCAAAACAGAGACCAAACTGATTTCCTCACCTTTTCCTTTCTGTGGAAATAGCAAAATGCAGCTGTTCTGTCAATGCTCATAAAGGACAAAACTATTGTATATGCAATGAAAATGGTAGTCTAGGATACTGAAGAAATCTCCAGATCTATAGGACTAAATAGAGCATTAATTAAAGAAAATAAATAAAGTACCTTTTTTTCCCAGTAAAGTTCTCCACTAGAAGTTAAAACAGGGAATGAACAGAGCCATTATACATTAGATTACTGCACTACAATTGCCATACTAATAACCTTGCTCGACCACTATACATTAATTTATATATATGTAGATTAGAAACATTATATAGCATTTTAGTCCGTATTAAAATCACAATTGTTTATGCACTTACCTAATTTTCCTTCCCGAAAATGGGTGGCCAGCAATTAGTTTCCTATTTACCACATCCATTTTTGCAACTCTGTAATTTCTCTCCAAAGACTTAATGCCAGGATTTAGTGACACTGGAGAGCAGAACTGCAAGGTTTTATGTTCTCCAGCATTAACCTGCTGGACAGCAGATATTTTGCTAATTCTACCAATTTAGCAGCTTTCCCATTTTTAATTTTAATTTTAGATGACAATTTTTTATTGCTGGTGTATTCCTCCTCTATACTGTGTGCTGTGCAGTGCAGACACATCTATTGATTTTATTTTGCACAAAAACTGCCCCATCATAACAACTCAGCTGAAATGGAACTGATTAAGCAAGAGGGACCTCTGAGTAGGGGAATCATAGATTTGTGAAGTTGTGCAGATCTATCAATGCATCCTCTATCTTGCTGCCAGAGCCAGGCCTTTCCATGCAATGCATCTGCTTTTGTTCACTGCACATCAAATGTTGCTAAAATGGCACAGTTTTGTACCTCAGAAGTAATTAGCCCAGTTATTACAGACACATTTTAGTGGGAGCTACATGGATCTCACCAACTTCCATCAGGAGGTTGCAGGGCTGCCTCTTTTCTTAGTACTTCCAACCTCTCAGAGCATTTGAGTTTGATGTTTTTTGGGATTGCTACAAAATCCAAAAATGAAAGAATCACTGCTCTATACTTTCAGGTGAAAATTAAGGATGGGGGAAAAAAATGAGCTTTGGGAAGCAAAAACGTTTGATTAGGAATTGCTAGCAAGAGAAAATTCCAAGAGAGGAGAAAAGCATAGCACGATTCTTCAGAAGAGACTTGCAGATGGGAAGGAGCAGAAGCCTTCAAGCCATTTTTTTAGAAATGAAGTGAGGTTAAGGATTGTTGTTTCAGCTCTGCTGCAGGTTGAAAATCTTCCTTAGTTTTGACTTTATAACAGAACCCAAACAGATTTCATTGTCTCTGATTCCCCAATTTTTTGTGTATTTCTGATTATACTGAAGAATGAGTGCGGCTATGAGGAGAGACATGAAGTGACACCACCTAATCAGAAAAGGGACTGAACTTCAGACTTTAGCAGTACCAAAAGGAAGATTTCAGATTTAAGTAATTCCCATACCCCGAGTGCATTAGTTTTACAATTTTGGGTCATTTTAAGTCTCACAGATTCTTAAAAAAAAAAAAAATAAAGCTCAATTTCTGATATGCTTGAAATTATTGCTAACAAAGCATTCCAAGTAAGAGCCTGATAAAATTGTGTGCAATTTTACTCATTACAGGAGAGGGAATGTTTTTTACAGAAAATTAGATTGTTCTTTTCCTGGTTCACCCTGAACATTTTTTTCTGGTTTGTGGGATTTCTTTGGAAGGATTTAATACTCTACCTGTTGTCTGCTTGCTGCTGGGGCTAGGGGAAATCTAAGAGATGAGGAAGAAACAGAAATTTGGGCTGAACATCCTTACTCTGCTACTTAACCTTGTCATAAATCCTTTAATAACCACCAGCTGCTCTATTGTTATCATGCCCTTCTGAGCTTAGCTGGTTCAATTTCCCTCCTGCTTTTAAACTTCTTGCTAAAAGTAGCTTATTTTCTTGCCAAGTCCATCCTAAGGCTGAACAGCAAGTAGCCAAGGGACTGTGCCCTGAAATCCTGCTCATCTCCAGGCATGGATGCTCCTCTCTCTCCCCATGAATGGGGAAAGGCACAAGGAACTCAGCATAAGAATCATTTAACCTGATGTTTACAGCTTCAAAGGGAAAATAAAAGCCAGGCAAATCCTTTGTTGTTTCAGGATTTTGTGGAGGATACGTAGAAGTCATTCCAGGAATGATGTGGCAACATCTCGTAGTTAAGACTGTTCTGTCTTCTGAAATTCTTATGTGCCTATGAGGATCTCTGCTGGCATTTTTTCATAAGACAAATGTTTCCAGATCAGCGAGCTGAGAACATTTTTTAAACACATTTCTGTGAAAGCAAATAGAGGCATTCGCATATTTAGCTGGGGAAAAAAAATCACCATGTTTAAAAAAACCCCAAACTTACTTTGTGCTATGCAGAGAGCATAGGGGGAGGGAGACAAGTCTTTGAATGTTTAAGGTTGAGGATATTGAATTATTCCATTTATTTTGAGCTTACTCATGGTCCTGTGTCCTGCAGGCCTTAGGGATGATGAGGCTAAAATGCCAAAAAGGATGGCACTGCATAAAAGCTGCAGAATTTATGCAAGTGAGCTTCCTCAGCTTACACGTGACCTCTTTTGACTTCACTTTAGTACAAAAGAAACTTCTAAATTAAGCTTGCAGAAAAACTCAGAAAGGTCCTAAACTGTTCTTGCAAAGAGCCAAAGCTATGTCAGTGCTGGCAAAGAAAGTTGGTTCTTTTTTTGTAAACTTTGCTTCTCTGACTGTCATTTTCACTTTGAATATTTTTCCCCTTCAAGGAATTTCTCCAGGATTTTTCCTTCTGCCTTGTCTCACCACAGCAACTCAGCTGGGAACATAAAGTAGCCTGCAGTTTAGCCAGTGTGTTTTATCAAGAGGCTTTTCTGGAAAGAAAATATTTAAAGTGAAATTCCTTAGTTTAGCACAGATTAGGGCCTTCTGGTACTTCACATGTGCAGAAATGAATTATTAACCTTTGGGGAAAGGTAGCAGTGTATTCACATTAACTTCTCACAGTTTTTAAGGTTTTTTTTCCAAGTGCACGTTGGGGAGCCATTGGAATGATAATAATGAAGAGCTCACTAATTCCTACAGCTTCTTGTTTTATTGCAATAATCTCTGCAGAGTGAATACAGCCCAAACCAATCCCAGCAACTATTATTATTATTATTATTATTATCATCATCATCACTATTATCATTATCATATTTATTGCTGTGTTAATGTTCATCTAAATTTTTAATAAAAGCTTCAGCACCTCTTAGGTGGTGTTTATGTACCTTGATCTCCATGTGGACTAAATTTAAGCAGAAAACCAAAGTATTAGGCTGTTGTTTGGGGCATTTTGTTTGTTTTTCTGTTTGTTTGTTTCAAATAAACTAATTTCTTCTCATGGGAAAGATGATTCTTCAGAATCAAAATTCTCCCCAAGTGGAAGCCTTTGGGCTGAAAATAATGAAGTTGCTGGGAGACACTGCACATGCAAAGGTGTAATATTGATGTGGAAACTGCAATGTGGGACCTATTTCTGAGGAAAGCTTTGTTAAGGAAACATTTGACATTAATATAATAATGTTTGTTTAATATTTCAATTAAATTTAATGCAAACAAAATAATTTCTTTGACATCAGAGAAATGTATCAGCACAATTGAAGACTGATAAATCTTTTGCTTCTTTATCTGTTACTCATTATATTTTCTAGAATTTAAATAAAATAATTGAGGTGATATTCGCTGACCAGATTTTGAAACCAGTAAAGCAAAGGTTTCTAATGTGAGTAGGTTAAACTGTTTGAAGATTAAAACCTGTTTTTTCCAGCCATATCCTCTTGGCAGACAGACTTGCTTTGAAGGTAGATTTTTTTTCTTCCCCATGTCAGTTCATTGAAGTAAACCAGTTCACAGAGTAATTTAAAGTAGAGAATTTTCTGAGGTATTGAGAAATTGGCAGAACTGTTTCCCTCAAAAGGTATGGCTCTAAATGAGTAGTGAGAACTAGCAGTCCCATAATCCAGGATAACTTGGACTCCAGAAAAATAACTCATTAATTAAAAATAACACTTTTAGAATCAGTTGCTGGTTTCTTTCCTTTTTTTTTTTTTTTTTTCCTCTCAATCTCTACAGCTGATAAAGCAGAAAAANCCAGACCCTTGTTGAATTGTAAGCTTTAATTGCAAATTTAGGCTTCTATTTTTAGGCCTTCCTGGTTAAAGTCAAAGTCTCAGATAGTTTGATGCAAATCACAAGTGGAAAGGAATAATGTAGTAAATAAATGGAAGTTGGCATTTACTGATATATGGTTACTCTGAATAAATTGTATGTTGCTAATATATAAGTAGCCTGAATAAATTACATGCTTTATCACATATAATAATAGGGCAGTCACTCATAAAAAAAGAGAGACTATGTTCCTTTTTGTGTGTTTGCTGAACCTCTTTTGTACAGTTTCATCTTGTTTCAAGTCAATTTAAGGTTAAAATTTGCATCCAAACCATTTCCATTTTTGACAGCAGTGTAAGCAAAACCAAATTGCATCTTGCTAGTCACTCAGGGGAAAAAAAAAAAAAAAAAGAAATATATAGCAGGCTTAGGTGCACTAAACAGCGTTTTTGAGGGACAAAAATAAAGGTAGCACAGATCCTCCAAGGAGGCTGTGCCTCTGAAGAGGTGGCAAGCTGTTATTTCCTCGGTGTCACGGCTGGGCTGCCTGCTGAGGGATGCCCACACACGAGCAGGGCCTCTGACAGGAGCCTGAGCACCCCTCACTGGAGAAAGGTGCTGGGAGAAAGATTAGCAAAGCCTTTGTGAAGTGTGGCATTGAAAGCACATGCCCCAAACCCCTTCCCTCGTGTCCTTTTAAGAGGGACACTGATCTCAGGGGATCAAAGAGGGATGTCACAGTGTCGTGCCTGGCAGGCAATGGTGCACAGATGAAAAAGCTTTCACAGGGTGTGTTCAGGAGGATAAAGTCAGAGATTTTGCTGGGTTCTAAACACAGAGCTGTCAATGCCCCCCCAGTAGTCAGAGTTATGAGGACATGTTTATAAACTTCAGCCAGTGATTGGATCTGAACATCCTTGAACTGAGGCCACTGAGTGGCCCACCCTGACCCCAGTGCTCTGCAGGCACAGGGCCCTGGCTGTGTGCAGGTGCTGACCCATCCAGGGAAGCACCACAGGCCTTGGCAGATTTGCAGGGTGTTTTTCTCTTTAGGCCCGTGGCATGTGTAATTCCAAATGCTGAGCTGCTGCCACACAGGGCACAAAGACTCTCCTATTCCACACCAGCAGCTTTGTTTGCACCCCTGGCAAGCCAGTGCCACCGAGGGTCTGCTTCTTGAAACAGGGCTGTTCCATCATGATTTACACAGACCTAAATTCAGCAGTAAACCAGGAAGGAGAATGGTCCCAGTTAGTGGATTTCCTTTCAAAGACTGAGAGAAAACTGCCTTCTTTTCTTTTCCGTGTCAGGAAAATTCATCCACAAACACCAGAGGTTTGTGTCCAAAAAGGAGACAGAGGAGTCCTTTTACTTTATTCCAATAAAGGCAGAGGCCATGGGTATTTCCCCTGGGGTCTCTCCAATTTTTGGAGGACGCAGCCTCCCTTTTATCCCAATTTCCCAGCCCCATTTCCCTCTCTCTTTCCCCACTGGCTGAGGGACTTGAGGGGTGCAGACTGCCCGAACCCCTGATACCTCAGCTTCCCCTCTCCTGTATAACCCTCCCTTTTCATTTTTAATGATTATGGAATTTATGGTTTGTCCCCATTGTTTCTTTCATCTTTCAATATCCAATTGCATTTATCAGCAAACCTACAGTTTGTTTGTAAGGCAAATACCTTTTTTTCATTCAGCAATCAGTGGAATCCTTCCCATTGTTTCCTTTATCTCTCAGTGCTGGTTTTATCTACCAGCAGACCCACAGCTCGTTTGTAGAGACAAATCCATCATTCCTCTCATCCTCTTTTGGCATTGTGTCTAAAAAAAACATTCATTAAAACTTACTCTGTCCAAAATCCAGCTACTGTGGTTTAGCAGAATACATCAAGAATAGTGCAGCAACAAAGTGCAAAGAAGTGGTATCCAATCACCATGGAAGAATAAAAATTTGAAATTATTAAGCCTTTTCAAAGCCCTCAGTTGTTAAAAAAGAAGATGAAAAATCTGATGCCAGATATGATGCTGACAATTTTTTCAGTAGAAACCAGGATACCTGTGAAGAGTATGATCCAACTCCTGGAACTGTTGTGCATAGTCAGAGTTCCAATTTAAATGCTTCATGTAAAACTACATTCAGGATTAGAACCACTTTTTCCTCGTCTATAAAAATAATGATTTAAGCTTCCTGACCCATGTTAAAGAAATTACTGTTAATTATGTAGAATATATTTATGCTAGAACTCCAATATAACATTACAACACCCAGCTAATAAGATAATTTAATAGACAACAGGAGGAAACTTGCAAGTTTAAACCTAACTAGAAGTTGCTTCTCTGTTGTTACATATAAAAATCACACTTTACACAACAGTAAGAGAATCTGAGACTTTCCCTTTCTAGAATAATCAAAGGCAAGGAGCCCCAAAGCCTTCATAAACATTGATGAAGAATTCATGACTTAATCATTACCTGGCCATGGTTCTGGGCCGTGGAAAGCTTTAATCTTTCCAGTCTTCCACTCTTCTAACTTTGAATCCTACTTTGAATCCTTGAAAGTTTGGGGCACTGTTTAAAATATGAGCATCAGAGTTTAATGAGACCAATCCATCATCTGCTTGTCAGCCTCAGCTGGAACACTGTTGAGATCTCCCTGGTAATAATGGATTTTTGAGACCATCAATAGCTTGGATACAAAGACTTCAGGGTGCAAGAGCAAAGTACCTGTGAGAAAGGGCAGCTAAACAGGATTCAAGAGGAAAATACTTCTGTGAAAACACATAGAACTATAAGAAGAAACCAGCAGAGATGTTAACTCAGCAGCACCAGAGGACCAGGCTGCTCTGAGAAGCAGAGGGGACTGACACATCCCCATTTGATTGACAACTGCCTGGCTGGCAAAGCCCCATCAGGCGCTTCACCAGGAGGTGAGGAGCGTATCAATGTCTAGCCTGGCAAATCATTATTCATAGTTAGCTGCCGGGTGCATTAGCAAGTTTAAAAAAGCTTTGCTCTCCTCATCTGTGCACACACCGCCTGCAGAAACTGTTTTAGTGTCTAAGCTGCTCAAACCATCGTGGCACAGTGAGGGGAGTTGGCTCCCTGCACACACACACACACACACACACACACGTGCAGCAGGTATGAAACCAGCCAATGATTTCACATCCAGCCTTGAATTAAGGTGGAATGAACACCAACAGTGATCTTGCTCAGGTCTGCTGAAGGTTCAGTTTTGCTGAGTTTGTGACCTTAGGAAAGCGTAAAAGAAAATCTGCTGAGCTGTGCAAATAGCATGGTTTGAAATATATACTGATTGTTTAATAAACAAGGAGTCTACAGGATGGCTCTTGGGGCAAAGAAATTTATGGGTAGCTTTACTTCAGACCCCTCTACATTTCTTTCATTGGTAAATTATGCATCCTTCTTTACCACAGCAATATTCCATTTTAACCTTGGGTACTTGCCTTGGATATGTGTTATATAAGAAACTTGTTTCATATTTGCTACTAATCTAAGTGGATCTTACGTTAAAGACTCTGAAGAGAAGCCCTTGCTGAGGAGAAACATAATAAATAAAGATTATATATAAGGCATGTGATCTCTGCAGTTCCAATGGCACAGGATGTGACCAAGCCCAAATATTCCAAAATACACAAGTACCAAGGCTGCAGAACATGAGTGGCAGGCTGACATTAACAGCATCCTGCAGTGATAACAGCAGACAAACCATGAACTTAAATCCTGGCTGTCTCAGAGCCTGGTCAGTCCTTTCTCTGTCAGCCATAAATTTCAGGCCAGTGCCTATATATCAGCTAAATCATTTGAATGGTCCTTCACTGTATCATTCCCCAGCTGCTGACGGGACGCATCCATCAATGAGGTGAGCAGCTTCTGCTGCAGTTGGAGTAAAAGCTATTTTTCAGCTTGAAAAGAAAGTCAGTGGCAAGGTTACCTCATGTAGTAACAATCTTTCTATTTAACCTTTTATGCCAAAAAACCTTGATGTAAGTGATAGTCACCCATTTAGGACACAGGAACAACATTTAGGCTGCTTGTCATTACAGGAAGTGTGAATATCAAAGTGCTGAGTAGTCCTGAACTGCTGAACCATTTGTACTCTAGCTGCTTAGAAAAACACGGGATCTGACCTCCTTGTTTTGCAAGTATTTATTTAAATCAACAGCAATGAACATATTTATTCAAGTGTACTAAAATTTGCTGCAGCCAGTTTGTAACTAGAGGTAAAAAGGAACAACTTCAGCCTTGTGTTTGTAATCCTGGGGAATGTGTGAGTGGAAAAGATAACCTTAGGCTTGAACTTCCTAAACAGACGTGCAAATAGCATCACATAACTGAATTCCCTCCTGATTTCTGTGCATCATTTCTTCTTCTCTCATTTTTAAAAGCCTCCTTTAAACAATTAGCCAACACCAAAATTGCACAGAATGAAAACTGCAGCTATCTCCATCTGCATGTGGATTAGCAGATAGAAAAGAAAACAAATTCCTTTTCCATATAGGAGCCATAAATCCTAGGACCTGATGGAATTGGGCTAATTAACAATGAATTAAAGGTAGGTAATTTTTTGGCATTCCTACTTCATTGATAATTTTATGGCAAACAAGTTAGGAAAGCACCAGATGAGAGAGAGAGATGGAAGTAATTTACATCAACTGTCTTGGCTAGAGCTGAGGCCAAATGACATTTAATGACATAAATTTTCATTCTGAAATAATAATGGTTTGATGTGGGGAAGGAAAAAACCCCATTGGTAAAATCTTGAATTTACAGTATTTTTAAGACAAAAAAAAATCTTAATCCCTGATCAGCTGTTTGCAAACCCAACAAAACTTTTCAAGGGACTTACGTTTTGAAACAATGCCTTTGGCTAAACACACATGAAAATATTTTGTGTGTTCTATACTTACAAAAAGACTACATTTCTCCTATGCATTGAATAAGATCAAAAGCATAATTTTCAAACCTGTGAATGTATCTGATATCCATTGGCAGCCCAAACATCGCTTTTACAGTTTCACACTGATGAGGCTTTGTTAAGTTATGGAAACAAGAGTTTGCAGTTGTGCTTAAAAAAGCCCTTGGGCAACTGATTGTGCTCTTGAAGTTATCTCATTCTCCAAGAAAATTCATCAGCTTTGGACAATATTATCATTTAACATCTTCTGCAACATGCCTGCATCCAAACCCAACAGTTTTGCCACACACTCTCCACTATTTGCACACTGATTGACAATTTGCTGACAATCTGCTCTCCCTATCTGAATCCTGTTAAATTGGAACTTTTTTCAGTCAGTAAAAGATGGTTTTACTCTCCCAAGTCCAGGACAAAACAATTTATCTACCAAGAAGTTGTTCTTGAAACCCACAAGAGTCACTCTGAAGGTTAAACAGACCACTCCATAATGGGTGGCTTTTCTTTTTGCATCACGTTAACTTTACTAAGCATCAAAATCTTTATGCCAATTAATATGCTCCAATTCCTATTAGATGTCATTCTATCAAACTAAAATTGTCCTTGGCAATTTTCCTGTTTAATTTAACAGATCCTGCTCTAAAATCTGTCTCCTAAATTCCACGTCTCACTTGTAGAGCCTGAAGCCCACACCACCCTGTGCAGCCTTGTCAAGATGCTGACAGGTGAACCAGGTCTCAAAGAGTAAAATAAATAAATAAGTATATATAAGTAAAATAGATTAAATAAATAAATAAATAAATAAAGCAAAATAAATACTGCCTACAATTTCAGCTGGAAACCTCCAAGCAGCCTTGTTGCCCTTTGTTCTGTACATTTACAAAATTGATTCTGCCAGTTCCCCATCATTTCCACAGCTCAAAGGAGAGAACCAAGCCCTGCACTGCCTGCCCAGTGTGAACAACAGTGCCTGACACAGGAGTGTGTTTACACTGTACAGAGGGAAGCAAATTATACAAACTCATTACAAACTCCACACACACCATGGGCAAAAAGGGCTTTTTTTCCCTTCCTGAGGACGTCTCAGAAATACGGTGAATCTGAAGACTGTTGAACTTTCTTAATATGCTTCTACTCATTCTCTTTAATGATCCTGTTTCCTCCAAGTTTTTAGAAAAGTTGACCATGGGAAAAAACAAACAAATTCCAAACAAC
The DNA here is from genome assembly GCA_013397295.1 of Polioptila caerulea. Classification (NCBI taxonomy): domain Eukaryota; kingdom Metazoa; phylum Chordata; class Aves; order Passeriformes; family Certhiidae; genus Polioptila; species Polioptila caerulea. The sequence continues at coordinate 189,533 of VYXF01001418.1, forward strand.
TTTGCAATGAATTAGATCTCTGAATTGAGCTGGGGTTAAATGATAAACTGATTTTCAGCTAACTGCTTCTCATGTAGTTCACTCTTTTGAATGCATGGCTGCAAATCTGCTTGCTCACACTGCTGGTTCCTCGGCTGGAGTGACTATTAAGTTTTGTAATTAGTGGAATGTAATTATTTTCCGTAATGGGCTGTAAATTCACATTATGCAATAAATCATTCTTATGTACACTTAAGGATTCATTACTCTTCTTAGAAACTGAATAGCATATTTACTAAGCACAGAAATGTTCAGCTGGAGTGCCTTGTAGGTTATTGGGAAAGCATTAGTCGTTCCCAAATGAACCCTCTTTGGTGAGGGAAAGTGGCTAGCAGCAGGAAAATTGTGGTTCTACCACTGAGGTTCGAAATAAGACTTGCAAACCTGATTCAGCAGGGCACTAAAAATAATATTTGCATATCAGTTCCACTGGGATCATTTAAAGTCCTCATTAAGGCTATTAAGTGCTTTCTTAAATCATCTTCTGAACTAATAGCCAAGGAGAGAGCGCTGCTGTTATGACTGAAGATTTGTCAGCCTGGATAGGAGTGAGAGAGCAGCAGAATCCATGGAACTGCTAAACCCAAGCCAGAGCAAACCTAGGGCTGGCATGTGCCTTACCAATTTTGTACTTTGGGAGGGTAAAATAAAACTTGAAAATGCTGGTGGGTATTCTCAGTAGAGACGAGGGGTGAATTTTCTTATAATATTGTACTGAGCTGAAGACTCTGCACTAAGGTGGCCTTTAAATTGGTCTTCTGTGGAGATATGCTATTTGTCACCTCTTAGACAATTAAAGAAAGCAGAAGCTCAGAATATCTTTGAGCACTGCCATCAAGAACTGTGAGATCAGGAAAAGGGAATTTGTCCAATAGAGAAAAAATACAGATTCAGCATGAAGTTTGTAATCTGTGTTGTCACACTGGTGGCAGAATTCAGATTCTTTCATATACTAACCAAAATTTTGTATAGCATGCATGTACACATGGTCCTCCACCATCCTAATGTGGTTCATGAGGGGTAAACCAGTCCAGAGATACTTGACTCCTCAGCAGAATTATGTTTTATGTATAAACAGGCAAGCATCACCCTTTGAAGATGGAGGATTTCAGTAAAAAAGCCTTTCTTGTGTTTTTCTTGTACTACCCTTGTTGTAGCCTTTCCCCTCCCTGAATTTGATCTTATCCCACCTATCTCCTCTTCTTATAATTCTTTCATCAATAATGAAAATAAAACTTTAAGAAAGGTCAGAATCTCTTTTCCTTGCTGCTGTCACCAATAAACCGTCCTTTACTGACTTGACTGGCACAGACAGGAAGCCTTCCTATAATGTTTACAAGACATTCATAAGATACATGACCCTAATTTAAAAAAGGACAAAGCTAAAACAGGAAAAAAGAAATCCCAATCTACACCTGAACCATGCACAATCAGTGTTGTCCATATGTCTAAATTGTGCACACTACAAAAATATCCTAATGCCCTTCGAACCCAACATAGGGTGTTAATGATAAACTGTTAAAAAAAAAAAAAAAAGCTAATCCAACAGATAGCAGCAATGAACTACATGCCTATGAAGGGAATCTGAGAATGAGCTTAACAGACGTTCTGCAGAAGCTGCTGCAGTGCAAACCTTGAAGGTATCAGTTTGTGGCCAGCAAAGATCAGCTCTCAGCTTGTCTCAGCCCAGTCCTTTGCATGTGATTAACAAAGGTGAAGGGAAGCAGCTCCAGGGGACTGTCACAGTGATAGATGGATGCTTTTAGACACTCTTTGCTTATGCTGTGACTAAACTCCAGATCCTACTGCTGTCCATGAATTTAGCCTCTCCCCACTGGGCACTGTCAGATCCCATCAGCTTTGCTCCCGTATCTTGTGGAAATTTCTGTCCAAACACACAAACATGTTTTTGCTCCCCAGAGGCTCCCCTGGTGCAGGTGAACAACCCAACACAGTTATTCCAGCTAAAGAAAGGCTCAGCATGGCTGTGCTAGAGCTGGGCAAAACCTGAAATGAAGCAGTCAGAATGCTCTCCTGACTCGGGGTACAGCACCAAAAGCACACGCTTGTCAGGCTTCAGAGAAGGCTGCCTCCAAGTTCTGAACTCTTTAACAGGAGTGAGACAGTGAAAGGCCATTTTGGGGATTTTTCTTACATGTTCTTTAGCAGTGATGGCACAGCAGGGCATGGTTACTAAATACAGAACCAGAGAGTTTCTGCTTTTCAAGAGCAGACCTTGGCATCAATCTGATGATGAGCAAGCAGCGCATGTTAAAGGACAGTGCTGTCCTGGCAAGGCTCTTCAAGGACAGTCTCCCCATGGTCTTTAGGAGGAGCTGCTGTGAGGAACTTCCTAACACTTCTTTGAGTCTGCTTTTAGCTCTTCTGCCTCTCCCAGCCAAGGCTGTAACTATTAAAAAGCTCCCCTTCAGCCTCATTAGGACACAAGGATTCACCAAGAAGCCCTTACAACCTTCACAATGTCTTTTTGACCTGCAGCAGGACCATCTGCTTGTTGTCTTCATACACAGAGGGAGGAGTCTGGAACAGAGCCAGGGAGTTGAAAATAAATAGCTTTTTAATTTTTTTTCTCTATATTTTCTGGCTTTCAAAAGGGACAACGAAGAAATTAAACACAGCAAAAAAGAAAATTGCTTTTCATGAGCTGAATGTGTAAATTTTTCAGCTAAAAATGAAAAGTGGTTTTATGTATCACTTCCTCTGTCTACTTTATAACTCTGTAAAAGACCATTAAAAAAAAGGTACTTCAGAGATTCTTATGTTCAATAAAAGGGTCAATATTCTTTGTTGTGGTAAAAATCTCTTTTTCCTTAATTGCTTATCTGCTTACAATGCAAATCTTTCTCAAGGACTTCTATTTCTATAAAATGTTTTGCAGTGGAGTGCAAAGTTTTACAATATTGATAATTATATATAATTTTTAGGTGAATGAAACAATATTTCTTACCTGTTCAGAGTCCATTTGGAAAGATTTGTTTGAAGGGTCATGCAATTGCCCATATACCAGATACTAACAAGAAAATTAACACTGTCCCACATAAAACCAGGAGAGTATCCTAATAAAAAAGCTCTTCCAATTTCAATATCTTTCTGTTACCTGTACTTTTTTATCCCACAAAAGCTTTCAAAGATATAATGACTAATTTTCATTCCCTTAATCTTTTTTCCTCTTGCATTCTGTCCTGGAAAATTTCTCCCTTTGGAATTGCCTTCATATCCTTCTCTCTGTGCTTTTACTTTTCACTGCTCATCTATTTCTTGGCAATCCTCCACTCTCCATGGTATATCTAATGATTATTTAGATCCAAAAGCTGAACTGTAAAACAGCTTCTGAAGGCAGCACCTGAGCAAACACCTTTTGTGGGACAAGGTAAGGGCACATCAATGAGCCTTTTTAAAAAAACATTATTATTTCTTTAATGATAAAATCTACATTGCTTCAAAAGCATTTCTGTAAAATCTTGCTAAATTAAATGTATTGAAGGTAATATGAACCTCTGGGCTGCTCTGTCTTACAGTTCAAATCTCATGTGTGGCTAGGACTTAACTTCCTATCTTACTATTAGCCAAGTGAGAAGCCTCACAGAAAACCCATCCAAATAAGTAATTAAGAAGTAAATCATGCCAGAAACTTGCTCAGGTGTGCTGAAGACAGAGGTTTACTCAATGGAACACACCCTTTAAAGAAACTGGGTTTAGAAAGAGAAATGCCTCCACAACCCATTGCAAGGATATAAAGAATGTTTTACATCATGGCCTAGAGATTCAGATTTCTTTATAATGGAATTATTTACCAATCACCTCCTTTTCACTACATTTATAGTCCCATATAATAAGCAGGGCTATGCCAAACAGGTGGTTTTGTATTCATTATTTTTTAGCAGTTGATTTTCTCAATTATCACAGATTATCACAGAGTATTCAGAGCAGGAAGGGACCCAAAAGATTCAACAATTCCAACCCCAAAGTGCACGGCAGGAAAAGGCCTTAGAGTGGCCAAATTTTTAGCTCTTCAAAGAGTCCAAGTAAATTTAAAATACTAAAAATATTAAAAGGAAATTAAGAGTCAGTTGTTAGTCAATCTCAGTCTAAGCTGTACATTTCATAATGAATGAAAAGAGGGAAGCACGGAGAAGAAAACTTTATGTAGCAAAAGATGACAAATTAGTACAGCTCTGTCTCAAATTCATGTTTAGTACAAGATAAAATGAACAGGTTCAAAGGCAAGCCATAAATCAAGCTTATGAAAGGAGAGTGAAGAATTCGCACACAAACAAAATCTCTTGGCTGCAAAGTCAGTGTGGATCACTCCACAACCTCAAAATAAATAAGAATAAATCAGAAACAAACAAAATTACTGTTAGGAACTAATACCCAAGAAAACAGTGAGTGGGAATGCAGCCTCCAGCTTGACACAGAAGAAATGCTGTCTGAAATGACATCAAGAGGAATATTTTTAAAAGTGTGACAGGGCAGTGGAACATACTTGTGGAAATCTCACAGAGCTCCTCATGCAGGCCAATGATTTTAAACATTTATATTTGGTGAGATTGTGGCTAATGCTCTCACATGCTTTGAGGTGTCCTTAATTAGCCAAATACAGATTAAGGTATTTAGTGACTTCTCTATAACAGATCTTTAAAACATTTTAATGAAAACAGAGCAGAAGGAACATGCTCCTAACTTTCTCATGTAACGGGGAAAAAAAATCTGTAGCAAAATTCAAGTGCAACAGGTTTAAGCCATTAGAAGGTAAAAGAATTTTGATAAAATATATGATGGACTTTGTCTGATCCAAAAGTGTTCACACAATGCTCCAGTCTACCCTCCTTGGATTTTCAGATAAAGAGTTGCTGTGTTCACTGGGATATTCTGCAAGTCTGTCTTGAATTTAATCCCAGAAAAGTCCAGGGAGAGACCCTCACTGATCTCATTCACAGAACAGTAGCACCTTTGAATAAACCAAAAGCATATCTTGCCTAAATTTTTATTCTGGAGCTGTTCATTAAAGTGGTGAAAGAAAGATAAAGTTCACTTCCTACTAAAGAAAGCTGCAAAGGTTTTATTAATTAAGTCTAAACATTGGGGAAAATATTTCTAATTCCTACAACAAATAGGAATATGGCTTCAGTCCCACTATTTCTACCTGATTTATGTCCTTCCAATTCCAGTGAAGTGAAAAATTTTGAAAAAGTGAAATATTAGCAGAAGCGACCATTTACGGGAAGGATTCCCACACTTATTTCAACAGAGGATTCTGGCCCCTGGGAGTCTTATTAGCACATTGTGATTCTTTTGATGAAGAGTATGGATTTTCAGTATTGAATTATTTTAGATTAAAACAAAACTACAGGTTTCCTCCTTGGATATGTTTTCTTTAGGGTTGTGGGACAACTTTTCATCTGCTATCAAAAGGTAGCAACAATGAGGTAATGAAACCAAGATTGCCTGGGAGAAACAGAGCAACTCAGAGAGAAAATATTACTGAGTTTAATAGCAAAAAAAGCTCAAAAAACCAGTGACAGGCTGATCTAGGTACAGTTGTTAAAATGCCTTTATTCAGATTCTCATGAACTGACTAGTTTAAAACAACTGTGGGAAGTTCTAAGTGAAATTAGAGGGAAAAAAAATGACTGTCAGATCAAAAATATCCTATACCTGAGGTGTTGTCCCAGAGAAATGGAATTCTATAGCTCATAATGTAAATGTATCTAGACAAGACTATTATCTCTAAAATTACAAGTCTGGCATCACAATTCTTTTAACAAGTAAATAAAAAAACCCTCCAGAAAACAATATTAATGAATGTTTAAATGACTTTCAGTATTAGTTTATCCGTGTCTTATAAATAAATTTGATGGAAAACATTTCTGACGGGACAGATATATGCATGTCCTTTATCTTCAATATAAATTGGACAAGTCTGTCAAAGCAGAAAGAAAAGTGTAAATACTGTGTGCTGTTTTTTAATAACCAATCTCATTTTAATAATAATTGAGCCTGTGCCTGAAGATCAAAACAGAATTTGATGGGTTCTGGGGTTTGTTTCTTTTGTTTCCTTTTATGAAGTGCAAGCAATCTGAAGAAAGAGAGAGTCTGGACTAAATTTATAACACAAAATACTTTTTTGATTTGTTATGCTGCAGAAGTTTTTCAAGAACAGGAAGAAAAGCAGATATAGATGTCAAAGGTTAGGAATGAGCCATCTCAAGCAGTCATCGACTTTCAGATCCAGGCCACCATCGTCTTGAGATTCGAGATTCCCACCTCCCTCTGTTGCTTTGGCTATGAGCCCTTCAGAGTTTTATTCCCTGCTACCCCTGTGCTCTTTGAGTTCATTCCGGTCTTTGATGCTTCAGTTTAAAAAGAGCCAACAAATAAAACCTCTCTAAAGAAGAGCCCTTTCACAGAGGGATGTGAAGGAACACTTGGAGAGGAGAGAATTTTTCCAGTATGGCTCTTCCATGAAGAAAAGAGGCAAAATTCTTGAGTAATAAGACCAGATAAATTATATAGCCTTTCTGAAGTGATTTTGAACAAGAGGAAATCATAGGTTTTTACAGAGATGGAGGAAAGGTAATGTATCACCAGAGAGCAACTGGTGCCGAGTCACTGATTTCAACAGAGTAAAAATCATCAGTTGAGGGCGAGGCTGAAAGCCTCCCAAAGTTCTGAAAATGAGCTGAGACCTTGGCAGGACCTGTCCATCCAAGTTAACACAAGGATGTTTTGTGGTTGAACTCAGCCAGGAGATCCACTCTCACATCCCTGACCCCCTCGTGATGCAGAGCAAACCCAACCATCTGCTCGTGTCCAGGCTGCTCCTTGCACGGTGCAAGAGGCACATTTCTCCCAGGCTGTCAGATGCAGCAGCTCAATGGAGTTTTCTGGTGGGCTCAGCAGCTGCAGAGAGGGACAGCTTTTCAGGAGCGTGTCATTCCCATTCAGACTATAAAATAAGTGACTTGATGCTCAAATTGAGCTGTTGCTTGTGCTAAAAGATTTGCAAGCCTTGCAACACTAGAGGATTTATAAAAATTTGCAATTACAGCTACAGGACTGGGTTTTTTTCCCAAGTTTTGCAGCATGTGAGAATAGGATTCTATTTAGTTCTACATGGTTCAGATGAAGATACCTGTATTTGAATGTTTCATCCTTATTTTGCTATATAGAGAATATAAGTACCCCTTTTTCAGTGGGGAGAAATCAGTTCTTATAACACATGATTCATCTCACCTTGAAGCAGAAAGTGATCAGGAAAATCACATTGTAAAAATGTTTGTTTCTGCCCATTCATTATGGATTGAAGCATATACACACACACACACACACATACACACACACACATGTATATATATATACACATGTGAATATATATAAAAACTCATATACTGTAGCTGAACTCATTTTCAGTGGTTTAATAAAGTGATTTTAAAAGAGATTTATTGATTTTTTCCCTCTATTTGACACACCTCATTTTAAAGTGATTCGGTTGCATTTAAAGACTTAAATAAGACATTCATCCAGAAACATTTTTCTCTAAATTTCAGCACTTAGAACATGGGCTAAAGGTTAGGGCTTTTTTATCTTGTTGAAGAAAACAAAAACTAGAATTGTAGTTGTTCTGTACATTCAATGACAACATAATTATATTTTCTGAAAATTATTTCCATTCTTTTTGCTCCTAAATTGGGGAACATTGTTAGAAGGAACCTAAACATGGACACACGAGTCCAGTTAGAAAACTGCAAGCCAGAGTTAAAATTATAAATTAACACCATCAAACATAGAAATGTGCATTCTCAGACACAGATATAACAGTTATCCAGCAAGAGGACATAAATAAGGAGCAGGATTTAGGGAAAAAATTGATTTCTCTGGTGATCCCACAGGACAAACTGCAGCAAAGAGACAACTTCAATCCATCAAGGAGGAGACAGTTACAGCTGCAAAGAAAAAAGACATTTTAAATTGAATAGGAGACAGAATCTGATTTGATTTGAAGCCTGTTCACAACAGGTAAAAGCCTGAGGTGCTGGTACTGGACTCACAGCCCCTTATGCTTGGCCATATTCTAATGACTAGGGTCAATAAAAACCCTGTGGGTAGAAGTGTGTTTGTCTCAGGGCTGTATTGATATTTTTTGCTCAGTTTGTGCCTGCCAGTTGCTGAAATATTGCACAACCAGTAAAATACTGTGTCATCAGACATATCTCATGTATTTAGAGGCGTGTATGGTACAAAAAAATTCCTGTGATTGAAGCACAGTGATGTTTTCAGAGGTGCCCTTGCTGGTCTCCATGCTGGCATCTCTCTTAAACACACTTTTCTCTGTTTTTTATTCACACTTTGCTTTTTCTGTGCTCTTGAGAACAAACTAAATGCCAGCAAATATCTTAGGCAGGTAAGTGGTTATCAGTTCTTACAATACTGATTTGTAAAACATTAAACCAGAGCTGCCTTTTTACCCACAGCTGGCTCAGATGGACGAGATAGATCCCATCCCTGGTGTTTTTTAATGTCCATGATAGGCCTCCTCTGCCTTTCCCCACACAAACCAGCTCTGAAAGGTGAGAGGCACCTGGAGACAACACTCAGAGCAGCAATACACCCATGGGGAAAAGCTGAGATTGATTTTTTTCATCTGGACCAGGGGTTTAGCATTTACACTGTTTTGCTTGTATTGCAACCCTACACATGCACAGGATGTTTACGGTGATTGTAATGGACATTTCTCATCTCTGTTTGCAGAACATGCTGATGGCTGTTTATTTTCCTGGAGACTCAGCTGTTATTTCCCCCCTCCTATGGAATGACAATGATGCTATTTTAAGTAAAAGCTGATCCTCGTAGTCAAAAGACTCATTTCACTGAGGGCCACAATGCATTCCTGCTCTCAGCACGCTGACTTGCTAACTCGAGCCTTTCAGAAAGACAGAACATTTCTTGCAAAGGATTCGGGGCAAGGTTGATGGGAAAATTCTGCCAGCAAGACAAAACTTTGTCCTATCATCCACTTCCACCTTGAGCAACACCCCTCCCCAAAGCTGAAATCTTGATAAACACTGCATTTTAGGGTAGCATAGCTCACTACCATTTTACCTCTAGCTCCTTAGCACACTCCCAGTATTCTCCAAACATTTGTATTTACCCTTCCAGAGGATACATTTAAAGACATGAATATGTTTCACAGCTGCATAAATCAAATGCTGCTACTGAAGTCTGGGACAGCAGGATCTACTCTTTTGCTTTCTAGGATAGAGAACCATATTTTATTTTTTCAGCTGAACATACCAGCAGGTACCACAGGGGTAAAGACATCAATTTCAGTCCTTTTTATTGAACCTCCAATGAAAACTTGTACTCTTTCCATCAAGCAGCAGGCCAGGCTGTGTGCAAGAACTGAAGGTGCTGATCTCAGCCTGATACTCTTTCCAATACTTTGCTGGCTGTAAATAGGATTCTGCTACAGCTAAAGCAGAACTGTGAAGCACAGAAGATCTGCCCTGCTGTGCTTTTGTGTGACTTCATTTTCAAAGAGAAACCCAATTGATCCTACGAGGCAGTGGAGTGTGACTCTCAGTCTCCTGCACTGAACTGCCTCAGACTCAGAGAAACTGCAAGAAAACTTCCTTTTCTTTTCTTTTGGATGAAGGATTGCAAAAGTATTGTGTGTGCATGCACCCAACCATAGACACAAATCTCAGTGCACCAGACTCTTTTTGGGTAGAAGAACTGGGGGTACACCTTTAAAAGAAGATGCTGTCTGAACTCAGAAGCCACTGGCAGTGGCATATCCCAGAAGAGAGTAAATCTATAATGTGTTTAACAAGTTCTATGTGTTCCCACAGCTCCTGAGCACAGCCCACGATTCCACCAGAGCAATCACTCTGCTGAGCATCCTTCTGCCTCCCAAGGCATGCTTAAATCAATGGCTTTTTGTGAAAATGCAGCAGGATGATGTATGACTGAGGATAATAATATCTGGGGAAAGGATATAAACCAGTAAACTGTTTCATCTTCTGTCACTGAAAGAGTGGCCTTGATTGAAAGCTTTTTTTTCTTGTAATGATTTAAATAACACAGCTTCAGCTATGGCCTTGTAGACTGTGGTGTTTTGACTCTTAGTGGACACCAGATGCCCGTAAAAGCCACCCTATCACTCCCATCCTCAGCTGGATAGGTGAGAGGAGATATAAGAAAAGGCTCATTTGTCCAGATAAGGGCAGGGAGGGGTCACTCACAAGTTATTGTCACTGGAAAAACTCAGCTTGGGGAGATAAACTTAATTTATTAAAAATTACATCAGAATAGGCTAGTGAGAAATAAAACTCATTAATTCATTAATACAGCTTTTTCCTGGGCTGTACAAAGAAGCAGCTGTTGTTCTTTTCCGAGGTTTGGTAGAGATGGTGAGTCTTGCTCTACTGCTGAATTTTGAATCGTCAGATTTTTAGGAACTTATCTCCTCCCATGAAAAGTTAAATTTCCTCTTTTTAGCACTAGAATAAAGCCGCAGTTTTCTCTGGTGATATTCTGCCAGCAGTTTCAGACTATTCATTTTCATGTCTACTCGTAGAGCTACAAAGACAATTTGTGTTGTACAGTTCAAACTTTTCTATCCCCAGTGAACAACGAAATTCTCATTGGTGTTCAATCCCTCAGCCCAGGCATTTAAGGAACTCCAGTCATGTTGGGAAAATTCCTGGCTTGCGCCAAAGTAAAGCAGGAATTTGCACATGAGATTTCTATACCTTTTCACCTGTGAGTGTTAGAGGTGGTCTGAAAAGCTTTCAGCTTCTAAGAGCTGTTGAAGTAGTTCCAATTTTTTACAGAAATTATATCAAAAATTGCAGCACCAAAACCACACAGACCTTCTTAAAAATGTGGTGATAATTTTTCATCTTTCCTTCACTTTCTAAATGGCTTTTATGAATCCAGCAACATTCATCCAGTGCCAGAATTTTAAACCAACTTTTCTTAACTGATGTTATTTTTTTAAGAAAATTTCTTTACATAGATTATTTTACTCTTTTTTAAATTTATTTATTTGTGGCTGACCTATACCAGCATTCCTCTGAACACGCTGATCAACGTAAGATGCTCTCTGTAATTACGCCTTTTTTTAAAATTAAAACAAATTAAGAGGAGTTATTTACATGAAATCAGCTTTGCCACTAAGAAACCTTTATTGGTATTTACATGATTGCCTGCTGCACATTTGCTTTGGTAATTATACATGTTAGCTCTTAATGGAATTAAAAGGGCAGAGGGAGTCAGTGTTTTTAATCTACTGTCATTTATATCCCAAAGTTGCCAAATTAGGGCTCAGCTAAAGACAGTTTTCAGTGGAATAGTGAGCACTGCTTTTGTTCATGTAATCTTGAAGCTACATTTGTACTCCTATCTATTTTCAAACAGGAATGGGAAAAAATGGACGGAAAAAAAAAAAGGAAGGGCTGAAAAAAATATAAAGGGAAACAAAACTATTATAGAAACTCAATAGTAACTGAATCTCCTTTGCAAAGAGAATGCATCTCTATCATGGCAAACAAAAAGAGAAGAGGACACCTGCAGTTCAGCATAAATTTTTTGGAAGTGAGTGAAGTTCTCTGACAGAACAATAGACTATGCCACAGAATAAAGGGGTTTTTTGAGGAATCAGTTGTACTCATAGGCCAGCTTGAACTCCTTTCTTTTTTTTCTTCAGTAAAATCACTTTAAAAGGGGCCTGCACAGCAAAAAATAGAATCTCTGGAAAGGAATGATTGCTGGGTTTACATGTTGAAGGAATGTAGGAAAGTAATTAGGGAGAAAAAAATGTCAGCTTGTTATACTTCAGCTGAGAGGAGAATGTGGTGTTGATGCCCAACTACTGCATTATTGGTATCCACTCTGCCATCCTAAATACCTCTCCTTTGTTACCCTGAGGGGAGTGAATTTAGCATTTCCTCCCTCTCCATTGAAATGCATTAATCCATGTATGAAGAGTCACTTGAGCAGCAGGACAGCACTTTATTTACATGAGAGGCACATAACCAATGCCTGGAGGCACCTTCACCAACATTTAAAAAATAGACTGACTCCACAAAACAAACTGCATTCAACATGAAATAGTTCCACATATTCAATACAATACAATACAAATTACATATGCATGCATATTGAATACAGTACAATACAAATGGTTCTACAGAGTTAAAAAAGAAATAAAAAACACACATCCCTCAAATGTCATGGAGGGGATTTAATAATTGTCATTGCATTTCAGTGGTACAAGTGATGGCACAGCCTCAGAAAGCCCATTTGGGAATTTAAGACATTTTTAAAGTAACCAGGAGCCCTGGTGGATTTGGATGGGCTTGATTGTCCGTTTTCACAATGAAGAAATATTCCTGTCTTTGGAAATTAAAAAAAGAAACATAGTAAGCTTGGTTTGAAGGGACCTTAAAGCTCCTCCAGTGCCCCCCCCTGCCATGGGCAGGGACACCTTCCACTGTCCCAGGGTGCTCCAAGCCCTGTCCAACCTGGCCTTGAACATTTCCAGGGATCCAGGGGCAGCCACAGCTTCTCAGGGCACTCTGAGCCAGGGCCTCTCCACCCTCACAGTAAAAAACATCCTCCTAAAATTCAATCTAAATTTCTTTTAAATTCGAAGCCATTCCTCCTTGTCCTGTCACTCCAGGCCCTTGTAAATAGTCCCTCTCCACATTTTTGGAAAGCTCCCATCAGATACTGGAAGGGCTCAATTAGGAGAGAGAGAAGGGTGGGGGGAAGAGAGGGCAGAGAGGAGGGAGGGAGGTAAGGAAAGAGAGAGAAGAGGGTGCTGTGTGCCTGTCTTTTGCTCAACAGCAGATAAAAATACACTATTTATGCCCTCTTCCATCTATATGTGTGAAAACTGATCATAATATAAAAGCAGTCAGTGATTTTCTTACCATGCTTTTTCAAAGATAAAATAAATGGAATTTTCAAATATTTCCAACCAGCTCTCATTCTAAGCAGTCATGAAGTTGTTTATATGACCACCCTCAATTATCAGATTTTTTAGATAAACAGCCTGTGAATTATATGTATGAAAAGTGAAGTTCCATCCTATGCTTTAAAAATAGTTCAGGTCACTGCAGAAGTTAGCCTGCATCTGAGCCTTTGTGGAATTCTGATTCTTGGGACTGAATTTTCAGCATCCTTTAGGATATGGACAAAGGTTTTAGAATTCTTTTCTAAACAGGTTATGTCTATAACAGCCTGCCAAAATTTGGCAGCCATTTAAAGAAAACCACAGAGAACAATAATTATAGGATAAAAATGTGGTAAAGGGATCTGAAAACTTGCTTTGTTTGACACCTTTCCTAGAAGGCCATCTTTGGAAGCTGAATCTGCTATGTTCACAGGAAACTTTGGGGTTATTGAGGAGCAGACCTGATTTATTTTCAGAAATCCCTCTGGAGACATAAAGCATCTTGTGAAGATACCAAATATCACAAAGCAGCCACCCACTCCTGCCAAATCTCGAATCTTCAAACCCTCTCTGCTCAAGTGGTGAAGGCCATCAATCAATAACATCATAAAACTCATGATTACATTTCAGAGATACATAAAATATGAGTTGTTTACAACAGCCTGCTTGTCAAGAAATTAAAAGTCAGCGAAGGTTCATAAAACTTAGGGTAGAAGGAGCAGTGCAGACCTGATACATTCCATAAACATCCATCTGTTTCTCTCACAGCAAATCTTGGCCAGGAAGAATGCAGAGGAATAGATGCAGAGGGATAAACAGCTCCGTTTATTTGGGATTTAGCGCTGTCCCTGCAGCAGCACTGTGGGTCAGAGCACAAGCCACACGTGCATGGGCAGAACTGCACATGCACCAATCTCTACATCTGAAAGATCTGCCTGTTAAATACCATGGAAAGAATCACTCCCAGGGCCTTTTCCAGAAGGAGAAGGAAATTCTCACAGGAAATAGCAATAAATGGTAGCTGTGGCATAGGAAAGCAGAAGAAGTATTAGATCTGTGAGAAAGCCCAGTGGAGGACAAATGAACAGTTTACTGCAGAACCACTGGGTCTCTGAAAGAGCCAGGTGCTATTTTACAGGCTGTGGAAAGATCTCTCATGCCTGGGAATTAACACACCATATTCATAAAAAACCTGGTTTGCTCATTAATCAACTGAATAAATAGGTTTGATTGCCAAGGTTTTCTCACCTCCGCCCTCCTGCCCCCACCAAAATCTGGACTCAAGAAATTCTTTTCAGGGGTTTCAATTTCTGACTATAATCTAAAGTGCATTGCTATTATTTTCTGCAATATAAGATTTTGTGACACTTCTGTATGAACCTGACATGGTAGAGAATAAATATAAACAATAATGGAGGAAAACTCAGAAGGGCAGATTTTAAATAAAGCTCAGTATCTAACATAATATTTTGCTTTTCTTTTTTAATAACTTGCATAAAAATAAAGCAGCCTGGAGACTGCACGCTAACCATAAAAGAGGTGAAATCATTATACAGTATTACACTCTGAGAATTAACTCTGGGGATTAATAATGTTACAAAATATACTGGTTTAAGTGCTTGACAACACAGAAAAACAGGGCAAGCCACTGTGATAGTGCCACATCCTCTTTTGCATATTGTAATTTTAAAAGAAAGAGCAGTGCAGGAAAGAAGGAGAGAAAACCCAACTGAATGAACAGAGCTTGATTTGGGCCATGATATAAAAGCCACTCACTCATTCCAGGCGTTCAGTGCACAGTTTGGAAGGCCTAAATCACCATATCTTGTGATTCACCAAGCCTCAGAACAAAACATCCTGATTGCACCGTGCTGCTGTTTAGAACACTCCAGAGAATTTTGGGAATGAGCTTTCTCTGTGCACATCAAGGAAAAATGTGTTTAAAAGACTCATTCAACAGGAGGATTCCTCCATGGGTGGGGGGAGGCATCTCTGAGAGATATTCTGGGTTTTTTTTTTAATATTTCAAAATTAACCATGGTGTAATCAAGAAAACTGCAGGGGTAAACTTGCACTTCAGTACTTGCTCCTTGGAAACGTACTGGCTTTACTTTTAGGGTGTCAGAGATGCTTTAAAATTCACAAATTTGGGTACTGTGAAGTGTCAAAGAGCTCCTCCTCCACCTAAAAGTGTCATCTCATCAATTTTGGCTTAAATGCGATCCTGCACTGCAGCACTTCACTGCCTGAAGTTTTGTCAGCCACTGAAGGAGCTGCAGCTCCTAAGCAAGGACACCTGAGAATGTTGATAAAATATGAGGATAAACAATTTAATGAATAAATAATTAACCTGCAATTAAAGCTTTGTTAAACCAGACTTGCATTGGGCATGTGCATACTGTGACTCTTAGTGCTTTTCTGAGATCTTACAGGCCTAGCTCACTCATTTTTTGCATTCTGTGTGTAGATCTTTGCCATGAAAAGGATGAAAATTAATTGCTACCAGAGAGTAGTGTCTTTTGAACTGTTATAAATTAATGCACATATAAATGGCAAATTCCAAATCCATTTGTTTTCAAATTATCATGAAATATTACTCTCCTTAACTAAATTTATTCCTATTTACAAAATCTCCCTTCCTACAGAACAAATTGTTTGTTTCAGAGCTCAGCCTTGTATAAACTAGCTATACCAGTATTGCAGAGAACTAACTGAATGTGCTGCAAAAGATTAGGTTCCACAAGACCTCAATTGCTGTTTCGGCATATGTACAAGTAATTAAAAATTATTCACAGAGGCTGTGAAAGTATGAGATCCTCCCATAAGTATTTTGGACATCAGAAATGGGAGAGGCACCTTTGATGCAGTGCAGGAGATCTGATGCTGCTCTTTCACAACGAAATGATGTAGAGAAGGTCCTGACAAGTCACAGCTAATCTGCCTCCGTGGAAAAGAGAGAAAACACTTCTGCTCCTCACTGTACTTCTCCTCGTTCATTGTCACCAGCCTGGTTTTCTAATAAAGCCAGTTTGTCACTACATTTATTCCTGAGACTCCATTGTTTAATAAGTGCACCCCAGAACATGACAAGAACTGGTAGTGGGAGAACTCATGTATTTCAAGTGCAGAGAAAAGTTTTACAAATAAGTCATAACTTATTTACAAAACACAGTTTGGTGAATTATTGTCACTGAAAAAATATTGCACTTTGAAGAGGTGAGACATCTCTGGCAAAATTCATAAATTAACTTTCCTCCAGACTACAAAACTTATAAAAAGAACATCTCAAGATCCCAGTTTAAACCCCTCCCTTTAGGGACAATCCAAAATATCCTGTGTCATACACATAATTTTTTTATCAGATAGGGAAAACATGGGGTTTAGGAGGCACTGCTGCTAATTTCTGAAATTAAAAGCACAGGGAAAAGAAATAAGAAAGTGTAACTAAACCTTTTAACATCCATATTCTTTTTGTCATTTATTTGGGATCCTGACTAGTCTTGCTACAGGCCATGCTGTAGAAAACCATATTTAAAAGGGGAGGGGGCAGGGAGGGGGAAGGAAGAATAAAAGAATAAAACAACAAGAATGAATTTCTTTTTCAAGAAATTAAAAAAAAAAAAA
>VYXF01001418.1:206212-256740 GCA_013397295.1 Polioptila caerulea
AAAAAAAAAAGAATTTTTTTTTTAAAAAAAAAAAAAAAAAAAAAAAAAAAAAGAGGAAAGCTTTATGGTATTTTCAAGTTTCATTTGTGTGAAAAGCTTTAATATTTTGCCATTTTGAGAACTGTTGGTTAAAATTTGACAGCCCCTGGCAAGACTTTTTCAGAGAGTCATTAACCCCACCCCATACAAAGAATTACCTCTTTAATTTCCACTTTTAAAATTTCAAAATATAAAAGTTGTTGTAGCACACCTGGTTTGTTAAACACCTTCCTTAAAATCATCTTTCCTCCTGCTTTCCTCCCTGCTTCTTTCCCCACAAAGAAAACCTGAATTTCAAATTAATATATAGAATGTTTGTTTCACAACTCTTTTTTATAAACCCACTGAAATTCAAATATATCAGGTAAAACTGAATGTGAATCTCAACAGGCTTTTTGAAGGTCTCGCATCACAGGTTCTTACAGAAACCAACCTGCCTTGGGATAATAAGGAAAGGCAGCTTATACATTAATAAGTGCTAAAGAAAAAGCAAAGGAAAGCTATAGGTGATACAAACCCTCGAGTGCAGCTTTGTCATTATTTTATCACTGTGGCCCGTGCAGGAACTGGAGTAGGGAAATGAAATCAGCTACTTACTGGAGAGAGCTGGAGAAGATCTGAGATGCCTTTGATCATAATTGACTACAGGGTTTTCTTTTCAGTGTGTGAAAAAATCACAAAGCAGCGTCTATTTGAAGTCTATGAATTTGGTGGTTTGGATTTTGAAGTCAAGGGGTTTTTACATCATTTGTCGTGCTGTCTGATTTGCTATTTTTTCCTGTGCAATTTCTGAGGTAACAAATAAACTTCTCCAGGTTGGTATTAGAATCCCATATTATCAACATTTTTCTTCTGTGGCTTAGAAACAGGATCCCTTTCACCTTGGAGCCTATAAAAGCATTGCTGTCAAAAATTGAAGATCCATTTATTCCTGAAAGGTGACAAACCTCTCTGCTTTGACTGAGTTTCCAGTCTCCACGCTCAACAATGCAGTCTTAACCCAATTTTTAAAATTAATCACTAACAACTCATTTCCTTTGATTTTATTTGTTTCTTTTGTGCAATACACCCAGAAGAAAGAGCCAGGACTACTTTGCTCAATCTGCAATGAGCACAAGCTAATCTCCATTTAATAGCATGTAACTAATGACATCTAAATGACCTCTGCTCCTTCACATCCCTGACTTTATTACATTTTTGAATAATGACCCTCTCAATCAAACCTTTCCTCAGAAGGAGATTCCAGCAGTATGAGCACAGTTCAAGGAGTGGAAGCAGCTGTGATATAAACACGAGCTGCTGTGACTGTGCCCACAGCAAGGCACACTGAGCCTCCATCTAACACAGCGCCTCTGTCAAGCCTTGATTTGCAAGAGTCCTGCAGTCCTCACACCTGAGCAATTTATGTCCCTCATTCTCTGAGCTGAACTGCTGAACTAACCTGTAAACTCAATTAACACCAAGGATAACCCAGTGATTTTTTCCCTCACTAGTGACTGGACAGCGGCTGAGATTAGTTGCCACCCGGGGGAATATCAGAGCTAAAAGAAGTACTCTAGATATTGGTCAAAAACAAAAAATTACCCAAAAAAACACAGTAGGTATAATTTTTTAAGGTGTAAGAATCTCAAAATCTTTTTCCCAAAATTATTTCTAATGTAGATCAACCTTGTCCTATTATAGCTACACCTAATTTCATACTCTCAACTCTAATTCTGTCCCTGCCCCGAGAATTACCTGGAATAAATCTACATCTTGCTAGGAACTGTGACACAGAGTGACATCCCACATTTCAAATAAAGCTTTGGGAAGACAGGTCTAATTTTTTCTTATCTGCTGTAGTTGTCCAGCATGATGATTTTTTAATAGGGTTTTTTTTTTGGAAGATCTAAAGGTGAGTTACCTAGTTATTAAAAGCATTTTTATATCCCCAAATCCTTCAGAGCCCTTAAACCCACACATCCCTGAGGCAAACTTAATAAAGTTCACAGACTTCTGATGTCCAGCAACAACTCTATAAATCTGCAAGGCTCTAACACCTCACAATACCTCCTT
Source organism: Polioptila caerulea (assembly GCA_013397295.1). Taxonomy (NCBI): domain Eukaryota; kingdom Metazoa; phylum Chordata; class Aves; order Passeriformes; family Certhiidae; genus Polioptila; species Polioptila caerulea. Next base: position 208,307 of record VYXF01001418.1, read on the forward strand.
TAAAGTTCTTCGAGCCCTGAGGCAGCCCTTTCCATCACAGCATGGCCAGGAGGCATCAAGACAAGAAGGAGCAGGTGAAATATGGACACAGGAAAACTCCAGTGCACCAGAACAGGGAGGTTTGCCCCCCGAGAGGGGAGCATGCAGAAAAGAGTCCTGGAGTTTGCAGATGCTCCAAGCATCCCTGTCTTGACAAGGAGAGATATGATCTGTGACAAGGACACAAAAAAGATTCTCTGATTCTGACACAAACTTAGTGTGCTGTTTCCTATGTCTCTGCAAGACAGGAAAGGCTCCCCCATCCTCCTTGTTACAACCAGGAGAATGACTGTAAGGTGAAAGGATGGAATTCAATCCAAAACTTCACAACAGTTAGGAAAATGGGTATAAACCTAAAAACTAGACACTACTGCAATTAATGAGGAGGCAAAACACACAGAAAAGGAGAAAATCCCCCCCCAAAAAAATCCCATGTCCTATGTGATCAACACCATCAGAGCCCAGAGAGGGAAGGGTTTCTCCTGCCTCTCATGGCAGCAGCTCACTCACAGAACACCAGAGCTTTCAAAATTTGTATTTAAGGATGCTGCAAGAGATGACAGCTGAGTACAAGGAAGAAAAGCTGCTAAAATATATTTATCAACAGGAGCTGACAAAAGCAGCCTCTTTTCAGCTCTTTGAGGGGACAACAAGCAAGCACACAAGCATTGAAATCAGCCAAAAATCAGTATTTCTGATTACAGCTGAATTAGCGCAAACTGCTCCAAAACATTTTGATATTTCCCATCAAATTAAAACTGAAGCTGGAAAACTGATCATAAGAGAACAGAAAATTGGTCCTTCTGCCTGTAGCTTCATCTTCAGGGTTGGATAAATGTGCTTGTTTTCTCTTCACAGCCGATGAAAATGGAACATTTAAAAGAGAAAGACATAGAGTTTATAAAAGAAACGCTGTCTGGATTTTCTTCATTGGGTAGAACATCCTTGATCACTAAAATAATGGTATGAATGCATTACCCATTCTGTGATTTTGCAAATTACTCATTTTCTCTCCTTGTTTTTGACAGTTGTGACAGAAGCTCTACCAATGTATTCTTTCTCGGCCACAAGAAAGAATTCCCTTCATCACTAGTGGGAAGTAATGCCAGCTGGAAAAGAAATTACCAGAATTCCATGAGGCTTCCAGGCAAAAAATATAGTGAACACAAAAAAATAAAAAAAAAATAAAATCCTACCAGCAACTCCAACATGACAACATCCTGGCACAGATGATAAATATGTCTTTACAAATATACACACTTTTTATGCCATGTACTTGGCCAATGAGCAAACTTGATAAAAAACTAAGAGAGCTATAATTTTTTTCTGCAAGAGCAGGTCTAAAAGGAGGTAGGGGAGAACAGAGCTCCTTCAGAACAGAAATCCAGGACTCTACAAGGAGGAAAAGGCAGGTCAGACCTCACTTGTGGTGTCTTTTCAGGATATGAAATAAAGCAGCAGTTCATGTCACTTCAGAGGAAGCAAATGCCGTAACACCACAGACACTCTGAGGGGCTGACATAAAAAAAAACAAATCCATCAACAGATAAGGTTTGTTTGACTTTGAGACTGGGGAGCTGTATGTGATGGCCCTGGTCTAACCAGATGATGGAAATTTTATGAACTTGGACAGCAGAGGTTTTGACTTTGTGGGTGACACTGTGCAGCAGAAACAGTTTCATTTGATTCAATTCATTGGAGTATTGATTTTCAGGGCTGATGATTTATTAAAGTAACACTTGGTACAGTTGGATCTTCCAGTAATGATGATGCTGTTACTGACACTGAAAATAAATCACTGTAAATCTTTAAAAGAATACGAGTGCTTAGCCAACAAATTGGGTGTCCTGGATTTGAAGGAGTTTGGGAATTCCTGCTAAATGACATAGTGACCCTTTTTTTTTCTGTGGAAGTGTTCTCCTTTTTGACAACACTGGACAAAGGACAATTTTATTTAAACAGACCAGGGAATTTATAGCCTCATTTTTTATCTAAATAGTCATTTGAATGTGCAAAGTATGAAGTACACATTTAATATAATTTCCTCACTACCAAACAATCCTGTGTGAAAATCAGGCAGTGATCTAGCAAACTAAACAACTCACCACTGGTGCAAATGCTTACCTATCTTGTGTGGAATATAATTCAACAGTTTAGAAAATCCCTGGGCACACAACAGACAGTTTTGTGTCCTTAAGTAATCCCTTGTGTGTCCACCTGGCAGGTGCCTCCCAAATATTTACCCCTGAAGAGGCTGCAGCTCCACAGACCTGGAGGATTTCAATTCCCTGGCACCTTTTCACTATTTTATCTGCTGACAGTAATTTTCAACACTCACCTTTTTAATTAAGGCTGCACTCAGAAGAAGGCAAGTCTTCCCATGGGGAAATGAGTGCAGCCAAGATCATCAACACGCCCCACACCAATAATGATGCTGCTCATCAGGCTGCTGCTGTATTACTTCTCCATAATCCCTTTCAGACTGCCTGAGATGTGATCTCCAATAGAATGGAGTCCATTCTCTGTGGTAACAAAGATATAACAAATGCTCAGTAGCACTGCACATGGTAAAAATGCATTTCTACAAAACTAAACTACAGAAAGGAGGTTCATGTTCATGACTTCTTTTTTGGTTTTATTTTTTCTTTTTTCTTTCTTTTTTTTTTTTTTTACTAAGTGCAACTACTTCATTTTGCTTTGTAATAAATTTTATTTCCAAACCCTTATTTTTCCTGCGTGAGGGATTAACCTTGGTAAGCGTAATACACTACAAGCAACTCTGCCTATTGACATTGCAACTCAGGTGTTCCTAAATAAAATTCTCTCAGATATTCAGCCTGTGATCAGGCAAACCTGTAAATGAACCGCAAAACTGAGAACTAATTTGTCACACTTAGCCACAGCCTTGACAAGAGGTGTAAAGAACCATCTCATCGCTGAAGGACTCAAAACTCCCTGCTCCATTGCTCTGTGGTTGTGCTCAAGAGGTGATCAATTTGCCAAAGCTCATTTAAAAACTCACCCCGGGGTCTCTACACTGGGTTAGACCAGAGATTGCAACATAGAGGAGGGATCAGCAGCCTTGTCCTGCTCTTCCATATTTTCTGTCTGATGAATCAGGGATTGATACTGAAGGATGTTAAACAGACTTTGTAAAGTTATACATAAAGTCCATTTCTTCAAAAACAGAGGCAGCTCAGAAAGAAAGATGTGTTAAAAAAAAAAAAAAAAAAAGTGATTGGCAACCAATTTCCCCCATTTCTTTCTGAGTTTGTTCTGGATAGGTCCTTTCAGACTGCCACTCACACAATCTCCCTTGATTACCCAGTAAAGAAATAAAGAAGAGGAAGGAAGGCAGGAAGGAAGGCAGGCAGGAAGGCAGGAAGGAAGGAGGGGAGGGGAGGAAGGAAGGGAGGAAGGAAGGGAGGGAGGGAGAAAGGGAGAAAAAGAAAGAAAGAAAGAAAGAGAGAGAGAAAGAGAGAGAGAGAAAGAAAGAGAGAAAGAGAGAGAGAAAGAGAAAGAGAGAAAGAAAGAAAGAAATGAGGATGACATCTATATGTTTGCGGAAAACCCATTGAGTCAGCAGTTTGGGAATTTGAAGGTTTTGATAGATCTTCAAGGCTACATCTGTAAAAATGCTCCTTTTTAACTTTTGTACCATGTAGTTACCTTAGGGCTAAAAATCTGTGCTTGGCTGAATACAATATATTAGGTTCTCAATAAATTCCCAAGGAAAATATGAGATTTTCTTTAAAAAATAAAAAAGAGAGGAAGAACTAGCAGAGATACCAAATCTGTAAATGCAGCTTTTTTCAGTGTGAGAAAAAGCTGGCCATGAATTAAGTTTGTCTTAAGCCCTCGTGGCTTTGTCCTGAGTTTTGTAGAAGAGCAGCTACAAATGGATCTTCTCTGTTTCAGGCTGAGAGCAGCCTCCCCCTGGGAGGGGGCAGTCCCTGCTTGGGGCTGGGCAGGGCATTGCTCAGGGTGCGGTGAGCAATCCTTTTGTGCATCACCTGTTTTATTGGTGTTTACTTCTCTCTTTTTCTTGTCTCCATTTTTGTTATCATCATCATCATTATGGGTGTTATTTTATTTCAATTTTTCTCTTCTTATCTCAACCCATGGATTGTCCCTTCCCCCTGCCCCTGCCTATTTCTCCTCCCCATCACACCAGGGAGGGGTGTGGATGAGGCAGTGGCTGCACGGCACTGCCAGCTGGCCCTAAATCACAGAACTGCTTTTCCCTACAGGTTTACCCTTTCCAAGTGCAGTGCACCTGATGATAGCAAGGTGAAGTCTTCACTGATATTCAAGTGGGGTCATTGTCTTTTTTCTGACCTGTGTGACAATGTCTGTGACCCCAAACCTGACACTCTCTCTTCCTTCAGAGGAATTTTCCTTGGTAGGTGGCTTGATTGGAACTCCTGCCAGAATTAAGCTTGGTCTATAACTATTAGAGAGTTCCAAGAACTGGGAGGGATCATTTTTTCCCCTTCGCACAGGCATTGTTGCAGTCATGAGGAATTACAGTGGAAGAACAAGAGCTAGACAGAAAAACATAAACAGATTAAAAGCAGAAGTGATAATTTTAGTAATTAAACATTTCTTAACTGAAATTATGTGAAGTGCAAAAGCAGCTTGAAAGGTCAGGAGATATTTTTCAAAGAGTGCTCCAGAGGAAGGGAAAGCGAAAAGCAATTAAATACAAAGATAGAAGGTTATGATGCACTGAAGATTATTGCAAACACATGGCTGCCAGCAGCAAGCTTCATTGTTTTGAATGTTTAATTAATAAAATAATCTTTTTCATTAACCACTGCCACTGGGGAAGACAGATTGGAAAAAAACATGCAGGAAAAAAAACCCTTAAAGACCATACTTGCGTACATTTACATGTATGTAGAAATCTGAAAATGAATTTTGTTTGTCTTCAAAATGATAAGATCAGAAGAAATACATGGTTATTTCTGACACTGCATGTTCAGATCATGTTTTGTTTTTTTTTTAAAAAGCCACCAAATCTGCCCACATAAATGTTTGGATGGGCTATAGGATGTACTTTTTTCTTTACTTTGTTGTGCATAATATTCAAAGGTAGCTGAGGGAAGCAGCACCCTTAAAAGGAAAAAACTAAAAGAAACCCCAGCACCTAAAAAATCCAGTTTTGAGACAGGGTTGGTTAGAGCCTGTTTTTAATAGTGCCAGGGTTGTGGGTTCAATCTCTGTAAGGGCCAGTCACTTCAGAGGTGGATTTGATAATTCTGGTGGGGCCCCTTCCAATACAGAATATTCACAAGCAGCTGGTAAAGACTTCATGTGGATAACACCCTCCTTTAGATCCTTGACAAGAATTGAAATTGAAAGTGTTTGTTTCTCCCTTCTCAGAGGAAAACCCTGAGCAGAGAATCAAAGGCAGAAGGACCTGAGTGGAAGGTCAGTGTGTGATATTCAGCCTCTTTCCCTGTGCTCCCTGCTCAGTGAATATTTTGCTGTGCCAAAACTCTTCCCCTCTGCCTTCAGCATTAGCCCACGAGCAAAGCTGAGCAGCTCAGAGCTCTGACACCAGCCGTGATTAAAGCAAGGCCTTGATCAAAAGGAGTTTTCAGACTCTCAGCTCACTGCTCTGTGCAAGGCAGCGACTTTGTCACGCCGTGTGAATCAAAAGCCCCACTGGATGTTGTAAATAAAAACACTTTAAACAGCAACAACAATAAGGAGGGAAGAATCTTTGATCAGGCTACAGTTAATTGATTAAAATGTCCATTTCATTGTCCTTTCATGTCTAAGCTACAGTAAACAACATGAGAGAGCAGAACTCAGCACGCAGGAGTAGAAAGGAGGCCACGAAGGAAAGCCTGGCAAGTAAACAAAGATTTAAAAGAAAGGGAAAAAAATAGATTATACAGAATAAATACAGAAACCTGCTATGCTCATGCCCAGAAGCTTAACCCAATTCTCCAGCTATGCCACTGAAAGGCAAGGGAATTATTAACAATCAGCAAAACAGAGACTCATATTTGCATTTATTTTCCCCACTGTAACCATATGAAACCTTTCCTACCAAACCCACATTGTGATTTGTGCAAAACTTACCTCATATAATTCTTCCAATATGAAATGGATTAAGTACTGGAGAAGGATATTGACTTTCATTCTAGGGAAAGCTGAAAAAAAAAAAAATCCTCATGTTAGGTTAACAGATAAACCATGCTTCACACCCTGATGAAAGTGGCATTGCTATTGTTGCAATTTCTCTCTCCTCTGAGAGGTATCAGGATGGCACCCAAGTTCCAGATATTCTCAAAGATACTTAGATATATAAACAGCAGCAGGGGCCACTGAAACACTTCAGGATGCTCACAAGTAATCACTTTACAGGCTCCTTTTCTGGGCAGTGGAAGAGAGCCATGCAATCCCTCGTCTTCCTCTGAAGCAACTCAGCACACAGGTGCTTCAACTTCTTTGAATCTTCTCTCTGGAGAGCCAAGGCTCCCTCCCTGATTCAAAGAGAAAACCTAGAGACACCTGTCTCACCAAAGTCCATCATTTTAATTATCTCTTTCAGCCTTACTCTTAAAGACATCACAGCTCCATTAAACAATTACAGTCAGTGCTGGGCATGACATTTTGCAAATGGATTAAATACAGTGAAACACTATTCTAGAGTTCTAGTGTTGTTCTTGTTTGCTGTTTTACTTTTGCCTAAAGAACATCAGTGAGATCCTTTAAAAGCATAAGATACTCAAATAAAATGTTTCAAAACTTGAATTTTATGTGTCAAGGCATGCAAATCATTGCACACTGACAGACGAAGCAATTGGGAGGTGAGGCAAGTGAATTGTGCCTCTTGTGTTACACCTTGGTTGAGTTTTATTAAAGAGGAGAAAAAATTACTCCAGAGATCCTATTTTATCTTGCTGAGCTAAAAAAAAAAACAACTTGGGAATACAAGTGGTTTTAAATGAAAGTAATGATATTTTTCCTAAAATTGATGGTGCAGCTGTAATAACACCCCACTTGTGTCATTGTCCAGTCTCGAGCACACAGAGAGACAGAGAAGTGCTGGCACTTGCCTTTACCACTTCTGCAGTGACTGATGCTTTGCAGCCCAAACATTTACCCCCAGTGCCAAGCTTGATCTCTCTTTTTTTTCTCATTTAACAGCCCCAATGCACATGCCCAGTCTCTAGCTGGGTTTGGGGTTATTGCCTCTTGCTTGATGTATGAGCTCTGTGTGAGCGACTGGCTCCCTTCTCTGAAAAACATGAGAGCATCACTCTGCAAACACTCAGAGCTGCCCAATGTCCCACCTGAGTCATATTGGGCTTAAAATATAAAGCACTGATCTTGCCAGCACTTATTGCTGCTTGGGAAAAAGTGAATAAAAATCCCAGAGAAATCTACCCAGACTGTCATCACTCCTAGGTCTAAATTAAACTATTGAGTAGTATTGGTGTAAAGATTGCACATTCAGATATGTAACTGGTGCAAAATCTAGGAATATCAGCTTCTGACACAACATGACAATTTGCCTGAAGTACTCCACAATTTCTTTTACTTCTTTGTAAGAGTGCAAACAACTCCTCCACCTTGGAAAGACAAACAAACAGCTGGGTACAACATATTTAACAACAGACATCTAAAAACACTTCTGTTCAAATAGTCAGAATTGCAGCAGCAAACCTCAAGATAATATGGACTTTTATGGAGTTTTTATGGATCCATTAGCTTGAATAGCTGCTGAATTTTTGAAGTCGAATAACAGATTTGCATATATTGCCTCAAATTTGCACCTTGCAAGGTCTGTTTCCTAATTTTGAATGATGAAGGCAGCAATGTAATACCAGTGTGCCTGAATAGTGCATTATATGAGCTGTAATACTTTTTATTCTCTCTAATTTATTAATGTGCCATACTTCAAACAGCAGGGGCTTTTTCAATCATCCCATTGAAGTGTCAAAGATGCTTAGTACAAACATTACTAAGATATTAGTTATAAGACTGTTCATGAATTTTATTTTAGCAAATAGTGAAATCACGCATTTCAATTTAATTTTAATGTTCAATTCACACAGAACATTTTCACACAGTTTTCAAATCTACTAATACTAGTCAGGCATGGTCTTCTGGTTGGAAAGAGCAAGTTTACAAAACTTCATTCCCACAAGCAATGGAAGTAAATTCACTTAAATGAAATCACTGCAGAATCATTTTTCATTTAATTTTTTTAAATGCGAGAAAATGCACAGCACTCCTCTCCTCTTAGAGCACAAAAAAGTGTAAAGGAGGATAGGTTCTCATCTAAGTGCAGTCCAACACTGATAAAAATTTTGGATTTTGGGGGATGAAAATGAAGACAAACAAGGCAGTTTTTCCAAAATATCAAATAAGACCTCCTCTTAACTATTTGTTTCGTGGGGCCTTCTTGAATACAATCTAGGGTAGTTTCATCAATCTAAATGGATATTTCGTTTGCTACAGAAGAGTGGTTTTTTAAACTACCAAGCTATGTGTATAAATAACCTGGGAGAAAAACAAGACAGAAAAAGCTGAGACAAACACAAGTAAATTGCCAGATAATCTTTAAAGATTGCACTTTAGCTAAATTACTGGTACTGATCTTAATTATCCAAATGGCTCCATTAAACAAATGAGATGTCAGAGAACCACACAGGAATATGCGTTCTGATTTTGTTCCCCAAATTGTTTGATTAATATGCTACAAAGCTAATTAATCTTAAGGGAAAGCATAAGAGTTGTGCTTAATATTGCACAGGTTATCTGTTCTTAACTAGCAATACACCCAAAAGAACTTTTAATTTTAAGGGTGCATTCATTATTCATGTTTTCTATGTAATATTAGGTTTTAGGACTGCCTAAATATTGCTGATCTTTCTCTTAAACTCAACTATTTATAGTAAAAATTTGAAGATTCCAAAATACACCAGAGAAGTGTAGACAGTCTTGCAAAGGAAAATTTGTAATGTTGTCATTAAGTTTAGAACTGAAAACTACAATACTCAGGTTGGGGGACTGGAATTTTCCAAACAGCAAAATTTCCTTATGATTTTTTTTAAACCCTAAAGCAAAGACATTCCTGAATTTGGACACACCATAAACCCTGGGGATGACACCTAATACTTGCTTGCAAGCCTATCATACAGAAGACTACTGAACCATGTGATGGTGTACAAATTCATGTCAAGATGTGCTCCGAGAAAGAGGAAAATTCCTTCCTCATTCTCCTTCAGATGAATTGAGCCGAGAGCCTGCACATGAAAACAGGAAAACAGGACATTTGGAAGAACTTTAAAATGCCGAAAGATCACTTCACAAAACTTCATGGAAACATCTTAGAATGTCCTGAGTTGGAAGGGCCCTTAAAGACCATCCAGTTCCTTCCACTAGAACAGGCTGAAAAAGAGAGTCTGCGAGAAACTCTTGGAAAAAGCAGAACAAAGTAGCTTTAATATTCTCTACTATAACAAAAATTTGACTTTGTAAGATTGATAGAAAAGTGAATTTCCTTATTACAATCATCATTAATGCATATGTTACATGTGATAATATTTATATCAACTTGTATCATCATTCCACTACTTAGGGAAAATTTTGCTTGCTAGTTCTTCAATGCAGGGAGGTATAAGGACTAATTAGCCCTGTGAAAATGCGTATTCTGCTAATTTTGTTTTTAAGTCAGGGAAGTTCCTCATGGACACTTGCTCCACTTAGTGTGAAAGTGAGATATGTGCTGAGCTTAAGGGCTAAAGATTTAGAAACTTTGCATTTCCAAAAGTAGGTCTATTTTAAAAAAAAGCATGATCTTTCTTCAAAGATGCATTGAGCTGAATTGTATGTGAAATACTTGAAGAAATAAAGCAGAATAAGAAATGGTATCATTAAGGTGTTCCAGCTAGTGATGAGATTTAAAGCATATTTTTGGCTAGCAGCCAGTTACAGACTGCCACGTTCAAAAGCCTACATGTAATTTGTTATGTTTCTGTTAGAGGGATGTTTTAACTGCCTGTGGGATATATGACAACAGAGATAAAAACAGCAGATGGGATCAGAGCACTGGTTCACTAACCCAACTGAAAGCACTTATGGGAGGAAAAAAAAGTCAGAAACTATGCTAGTAAAAAATTACATTCCATAGTCACAAAATAAGACTTGACGTTATGCAATGTGCCCTTGTCTTTTTTGTACTTTGAGACAATTTCCTACTCCATTTTGTTTTCTCTCTAATCTACATTAGCCTGCTCAAAAAACCCCAAAAGAAACAAAAAGAGCAGTTTAATGCCTTATGTTTAAAAAAATAAGAAATTTAGACTATAATTTTCTATCTTTTAGAGCTTTGTATGGCTGCAGGAACATACAATCAAGATAACAGGTAAAGATTTTTTCTGTTTTGAAACACACCTTTGCAATTACAGAAATTAATCCCAAGGTTTATCAATTAGATTTACGTACACACACAGAAACTCATTTTCAAGCAAAATATTTGCTTTTCATTTTTTTCCAGTTTTCATAATAATGAGACTTCACTTTGATAAGAAAAAGCTGTTGCAATAACAAAGCACACAAGCAGAATATATTAAACAAGGAGATGTTTCTTTTGATAGCAAATTTCTTTTTACATTAATATCCATGCTTTTGCTAAGGTCATTTGGTCTGTTCAGCCTGGAGAGGAGAAGACTGAGGGGAGACCTCATCAGAGTCTGCAACTTCCTTGTGAGGGGAAGAGGAGGGGCAGGCACTGATCTCTGCTCTCTGGTGACCATGGTTTTGGATATTTTATCTTTTCAACTAGGATTATTCAATGCTTCAGTGGAGATTGAAGGGAAGAATCAGTAAAAGAGTAAAAAATACAACAAGAGCGAAATGCTACAAAGATGAAGGAAAACAAATCAAAAAGCTAAGTGAATCAGCACTTCAAGTGGAAAGGTTGAAAAAGCAGCCATCCCTGATATAATTGGGAGCCTCAAAATCATTGAAGTTACTTTGTCAGTGATGCAAATCGAGGCAAAGCTGCCTCTTGTAAAGAAGGCCACTCTCTGCCAGCATGCATGAAAGCAGGCAGGGCCTCATCCTACACAAATCCTTTAAATGTGGTGTGGGCTGGGGAGGAGGAAATGCTCACAGTGAGGCCTGTTTGGGACAAAAATGGGCAGGGGAGGAAACTGTAGGGAGGCAAGGAGGGTAGTTGTGCACACTGGGCATAAAAGAGAGAAAAATATGGACAAAGGAATAAAGAGAGATATGAGAAGGTCAAAAAGGGGAGAGGAATTCAGATAAGAGGGGTGTTTCTAAACACGGCTAGGTGTCTAAATTGACAGACATTTGCATGAGGAAAAAGCAATTCTAAAGTCCACCTGGGGAAAGGAAGTGAAGTTTTATATGGAGCAGTTAAAATTGAATTCTTATGTTCATTGGAGACCCAGTTCTCCATCAGCTGAGTGCATGATGAGGCTGAGGTGGGAGCTTTAAGAAAAATCAAGGAACATGTCAAAACAAAGCTTGTGGGTTTGGGGTCTTACAGGTCCATCTAATCATTTCCATTCTTGTTTTGAAAATGGGCACTTGCTCTTGATCTTTTCAGACAAGCAAATAAGAAAAAAAAAATTACAATTGGAGATCCTCTCTCATTCTGACCTTGGAATTCCTTGAAATGACCAAGGAATGAAAAAATAATTCGAGCTAAAGTCATAGAGGAACAGACTAGGGACATGAGGGGAAAAAAATGAAATTAGAAGTAGAAGCTAAACTAAAGTTAGCATCTGTCAGCCAGGAAATCTTTGGCTTTGGCAGACTCTGTAATTTTCATTCCTCAGAGGTCGACAGGAGAAAAATGGTGCCTAACTGAGGTGAAATGCTCAGTTCTGAGAATGTCTCCTGAAAATAATATAGACTTCCGTTAGTTTCATGCTGCAGCACAAATATTTTAGTGCTTTTTCATGGGAGGCTTCACTTTGATAACCCTAGCTGCTGCTGGCCAGAATGGTGTGCACAAAATCTCACTGCCCAGGGGAAAAAACTAGGAAGAGATTTTTATGTTGCTTGGATGTGAAAATACTGACCTTATTTTGAAACTTCCTCCAAAAATAAGGCAGTATCTGCCAGTAGAAAAGGTGTTTTATGCTCTGAAATATATAGGGTTTTGTTCTCTAAAAAGTAAGGAAATGTGTCTGAGAGAAATTTCTGCCCAGATAATTTTATGCTGGGTGGAAAATACAATAATAGTGACCCTGGTGGTATTAAGCTGTTCTCTGGAGAGGCAGAGGTGTGACACTGACACAATAAATATACACGTGCTAGTGGCACCTTAGCCCATCAGAATGAATACAGAATAACCTATTTATATGTGTAGTACACAAGTAATTGTCAGCAGAACAACGGAAGAGCTTTTTGCCTGCAAAAATGTGAGCTCAAAGTTTTATGCTCAGCCCATAAAGACTGATTAATCAAGCTGATTAATCCAATTTGATTTGGATTTATGAGCCCACCAGAGAGAAATCTCTTAAAGGGAGTAGGCCCCACCTACTCTGGGGCCTGTTTTAAAAACTGTCCTAACAAAACAGATTCATTTTAATGAAGAGATTGAAGAGGACACCAAGAGCAAAACTGGCCCTCATGAGAGTACAGTTTCACATTCTGTGTGATTCTGTGATTTCACAGAAGAAGGAAGAGATGGAGAGTGGCAAAGGTGCTGGGATCGAGCACAAAAGCCATCTTCCAGTTGTGATCCCTGCTGGATTGACACAGAAAAATTATTGCAACATGTTGCTTCAATCAAAGCACTTTTCCGAGTTCTATCATCTAGTGTGAGGAGCACCTCAATTTTTTTTTAAAAATGTGGGGTTTGATGGGCAATTTTACCTAATTACCAAATAATTTACCTGCCAGAACCCCTAAACCTAGATAAAGTGAAGGTGGTAGCTAATTTGGGAGATATTTAGGCAGACAGATGATGCACCATGACTCCACTGAGGTGTGTGGAATCCTCCATCCAACCAGCTACACAATTGTACGTAACAAATATCATAGAAAACATCTGGGAGCAAGCAAATAATTAGAGCCTAAACCCACCAGTCCTATGGGGCTCTGAATTATCCTTGGAGGACAAAATTCTGTTTGGTGGAAATCTGTGGGCTGGAGAGAGCCTGGTAGACTTCAAGGCAGATGAAATAACACTATTGCTCTCTGTTTCTCAAATGATTGAGGTGATTGTAGATCAAAAATTGTTTCACTGACTTCAGGGCAGTGTCTGTAAATTGGCACTGGGCTTTGTTTCAGGGGCCTGGAGGCAAGCTAAATAACTTACTTGGGATCCCAGCTTCTCTCATTTGTATTTTTCTCTCTCAGTTTCTACTGGTAGCAATATCCTCGCTCCTGGCTAACTGTGCTGTATATCACCAAATTCACATCACCTATGAAAGAAAATGTAGCTCTTCTCTTTTCCCGGACTGACCATAAGGCTGGTGCATTTTTTCCAACCTGTCATTAGAAGCAACTGTGAAAACCAACCAACAAAAATAACCCCCAAAAACTCAACCTCTTTGACTTTGCAATTACATCTTATACACAGCTAAAAATGAGAGACCATTTTGTAAAGTAAAATCCCTCAAAACACAGGCATATAATTTACCCTTGGAGAAATCAAATTCTGTTCAATATAAATCTGAAAAGAAAAAAAAGCAGAAATGTAAAACTTTATCTCCTACTTTGTGAGCAATAGTGGGACACATTTTCAGGGTGTTTAAGAAGAAATTTTTGCTTTGCTTCACTAGAGCTACAAATGTTGGATCAGTTTCAAAACTGAGCTAGCAACAAAAACTGATTAAGATGCATCTGAAAGAGTTTATGAAACAGTAACGTAAGAAAAATTACAGCAGAGACAAAAAGAGAACACATGCAGGAACTGGAGCTGTTGTCTTAAAAGAAAGGTGAAGGAAAAAGCTTTTGACTTTTTAAAGGGTTGAAAATAAGCAAAGTAGTTACTGTGTATGAGAGGGAAAACACAAAGAAAATCTATGAAGATGGAAAGGTGAACCACTGCTGCAGTTAGCAGAAAAAATTCAGTTCAATTTATGTACTTCAGATGCAAGGGAGAGTTTCTCTCTTCATTTAGAGCTGTGATCTTTATTAGTGTTTCTTAGGTGAAGTGCTCATCCTTTGTCTGTGTTGTGGGGTGATTTTCCCACACCCTGACAAACAAATGCTGCAGAACACAGCAGGTGATGCAAACCTGAGACCTGTGCACCCCATGGGATCTGTGGAGAATGCTGACAGCAGGGAAATAGGCAGACAGCACAATACTTGCTGACAGAACTGAAGGAAACAAATTCAGCTGGGTTTTGAAGAAATTTAAAAAAAAAAATCCAGAAATGAATCTATCATATGAGTTCTCCCCTCCTATTGGAGTTCTGGAGTTCCGCTGCAGTGTCGTAGATCCTCGAATGAGCCAAATAATTCACTTGCAGACAACCCTCTCCTAAAATTAATGGCAATAAAAGAGAAGCTTGTCTCCCTGCCTCGTGTGTCCATTGGACATTGATCTTTAACCTGCAACAAGCAAAACCTATCAAAGCTCCTGCAATTTTTCCTGCAGCAATCACTGGGGGAATGAAGGGTCGTGTGGTGCGTTACGGTGTCGTGTCCTGGCAGTTCCAAGCCCTGCTCAGAGATGGATGGCATTGAACCTACACCCCAGAAAGGCAACCAGGCAGCTCCCAACAGCTTCCTCCTGAAGAATTATCATTTCAGACAGCTGCATGTTTGCTCCATGGAAATCAAAAGGTGTTTTTTGTTACCAAACATCCTTTCATCGTAGAGACATCCAAGGTGGACGATGATTTTGACAGAGCTGCAATTCAGTCTTTTGTTAATTAGGTGCTAAATACTCAGCTCAAGGGATGTTGCTGTTAGATCCACAAAGAGAAAAATGCATGTACATGAACAGCACACAAAATTTTAAAAGTGTTGTGTGTGTGTGTCTGTATATATTTAACTATATATATATAACTATAAATACATATATATATAGAGAGAGAGAGGGAGTAATTACTGTTCTGTTATGTGTAACCCACACATTCCCTGCTCTCATATTCCTTTTCCACAGTATCCTGCTGTATCTGGTTAGATTCTCACCTTTAGTTGAAAAGATGGATTGCTGCACTTTTTGTGCCACTTTCAAAGTTGAAATAGACCCAGTGGGTACAAATATGTCCCAACAAATACAATATCATACCAAAAAGATTCTTCAACTTTATAGGGTAAATGCACTAGAAGTGGAATTATTTTTTTTTTTGCAAATGTATCCCAAAGAAGTTCCAGGCTTAGGTCAATGCATGACAAAGTCCTTCCAAATTTTACATGGCACCTTAGCATTTATTTGGAAAACCCCTTTGAAAATAAGAAGATGAATGCTTTCTTGTCTGTTTTGACAATTTCAAGTGCAGGTATTTGAACTGGTGATTTTCTTGCTCTCAACATTTTCAAGCCTATAGATGATTGAACTCTAATTGAAAATATTAAGCAATAAAACAAACTTTATCCAACTTATTACTAATTTTGTCAAAGCCTGACTGTGTTCTTGTTGTTTTTATTTGATGAAAGGATCCTGCAAGCATACTAAAGAAATTCCCATTTCTATGACCCTGTCCAAGTAGGTGAAATCTCTACCAAACTGTTACAAAATTTATGCTGTTCCTTGTAAAGTTCTTCCAGCACAGCAGGTAATGAATTTATGAGTACCTTAACAAGTAAGGTTATGAGGTGTATTTTAATTTCATCTAATTCCTCTGTCCTGAATGGATATTATAACTGCTCTTTGCAGTTCCCACACAGTCTTTTGATTAATTTCTGTCATGAAAACTACAGCTGTGATGGTACTGCAAACAGAATTCTGACTGCTGTACTTGCATACTTTGCACATATTTCCTTAGTTAAGATCCTCTCAAGTAAAAATAAAAAAGAATTAAGAATGAATTCTGAAGTTCCTACAATTTCACTGCTCCTTTATTCTCCACTCTCCCTGAAGCTAAGCTTCTAAAAGTTTTTGTTCTCAGTATTTTCTTTATTCAATCTTTTTAAAGATACTTATTATGTCTCACATTTTATATATTTTCAGTCTTGTTTCGAGGAAGTGATCCTTTGTTAAAGTCACATATACACTGAGTTTCTTGTTGTGTAAATCCCTTATGAAATGTAAAAGTGTTGGTCAGCTTAATTTCATGTAATTCCTTGAAATGATAAGAATCTGCTGAGAACTCTTAAGCACTGAAAATCCACATGTCCTGAGCTCTCAAGAAGTCAGCCCTGCATCACCTGGGAGTCACAAATTTCCAAGGATAATTTACCTGAGATCTCCTAGCTTCATTTGTAAGGTGCTATTTCTCACCTGTGAAGATACAGTTTGCTCTCTGTATTATTCTTGTGTGAGTCCCTCTTGGGTGATGAATTTCTATTCTGAGTTGTGTTTTAGAATCATTCTGCAAGCTTCACTTTTGGCAGAGGTGTGTTAGGGATGGTGTTGAGGAGCTCAATGCTTCCTAATTTCTTCTAGGGATGCAAAAGCTGCCTGTTCTAAACACGGACAAAACCAAAATCCTTCTCTGGCTGGGACTCATCCTGTCACTTCAAGAGACCTGAAATATTTACAGGATGCTGATGGAATGATCCTCCTTAACATGGTGATGTGCAAAGAGAATCAGTGAAAGGACCCTGTGCCATAAACATTTGCTCCTCTTTCTCCTAATGCCTCACACCCTCTCCCTCCCCATCAATATTTTCCTGTAAAAGATTTATCCAGAGTAACTGAGGAAAAGCCTGCTGAGAGTTGTTCATTTAGGACCCCTCCACCACAGAATAAGAATGAGGAATGCTTTCACTGTCATCTCCCATTGCTGTAGAAAATGCCTGGATAATCAGCATAGGCCAGAACATTTTCAAGGATGTTTAAGTCAATGAAATTAATCTGAAAAATTATGCTATGTTCCCATCTTCTCATGTTCCTCCTCCTACATCTGAGCTACAGCAAATTCAGAGGTCAGAATCCATCTTTTGCAAAATTCTGAAGAGTGAGGCAATTCCCTCCTGATGAGACTTTCAGCAAAATGTGGATGTGCAGGTGAGGCACACAAGGCTGCAGGGGTGGAAAGAAGGAATTTACAGTTCTGAGCTTGCCTGCATCATGTAACCAGATCATGCAGACACCTACTAAACCAGGGCTGTAAAAGAAGGATGTAACCCATAATTACGGGCTAGAGTCAATCAGCTCCAAAGAAATGCTGGGACATGAATTACAGTTGGCCAGAAATTGTGAGTTAAACCTCCTTCAACCACAGCCATTAACAACGTGTAAAAAGCCTGCTGAAAAAAATCAATACATAACTGTAGCATTTATCAAGTTCATATAGATTTGTGTTGTTCCTGTCTAATTTGGATGGCCTTACCAGGGAGATGTTCACAAGTGGGGAATCAAAACAGCACCTGGGAGGCAATTTCCTCATTTTGTTTCATCCTTTTGCTGTCCTATTGAGGAATAAGATCAGATGTTAACTTCAGATTCTTTGAAAAGAGATTGTTATTGATCAGAGGGCCACAGCTGAGCATGTCAGAGTGCTGTGTAAGACTTTCTGTATATGAATCTTCTTTGTGGCTTTTCCTCCTATATTGAATTCTTCGTGCCAATGCTTTATCATTTGTTCCAATTCCACACACACACACACAAAAAAGCTAATCTAAATTATAAGTGGGAAATAACATTTGGAATATGCAATGGAGTTTGTTTACATTCTGCTTTTATCTTGAGGGTACTGTTTTTCTTGATGGGAAAAGAAGAAGTCAACAAATGAGCAAAGAAATTAAATAAAAACCTGAACTACTGTTTCCAAGGGGCAGCCTGAGATCAAATTTGCTTAAATAACAATCCACCTTGAATTTTAAAAAAATAAACCAAACCAAAATCCCTGATTTTTTTTTTTTTTAGCTCTTACAATGCCTGCAAAGTCAAATTTTACAGCAGTCATCTTGCATGAGATATTGGCAGTGAGAATTCTCTTACTGCAAGGCTCCACAAAATACAAAGCAATCTGTGACCCAAATATTGTTTTACTGTGCAACACTGACATTCTTCACATGGAATAAAACATTAAATGGAAAAGAAATTTAATTTTCTGAAAGTTCCTCCATCACCTCACCAACTCAGTTTCCTCTCCTTGCTTTCTGCTCTGAATATTTTGATAGAAAACAGAGACCCAGAATAATATTGCAGTAGTGCAAGGATGCAGAATTAAGACATAATTTGCAAGAAACATGAAGAATAATGTGACTAAAAGGTGCAGCTTTTTTTTTTTTAATCTCTTTCTGACTTGAAAACAAAGCAAAAGCACTGCACACAATAAAAAAACAAACAACAAAACAAACAAACAAACAAACCCAACCCATGAGCACATTTTCAGGATGGGGCTTACACAGAATCTCAGAGATGCTGAAGTTGTGTGGCAGATCCATTCGCTGGTGTAGCAATTCCAGCTAATGATCTGCTTTCCAGGACTTGTTAAGATTATCCTCCTCGTTGTTGCACTCACTTGAGTAGTCATTTTGTAACTTTTTCCCCCTGTTTGGAGTTAAGAAGCCCTACTTAGCCAAATAGGTCTTTATAGACGCTTCTCTTCCATGTGATTAAAGCATCTTACAAAAGGCTGCTCTTCTAGAAACATCAGATCAGCTCCATTTGCATTATTTCCTCTCTACACCCTTCACAAAAAAGCTGAAAGCAAGTGGTTAAAGGAGAAACAACGAACCTCATGCTGGGTGCACTGCTGGTGGCAATAATTGCTTAATTAGTCCAGAGGAAATTCGATTAATAAACAGGCTTAAATAAATTTTAGGAATAAATTAAACCTTTAACTAATTTGGAAAATACCATGTGATGTTAAAGTATAATTGTGGCAGGGATTTAGGAAGCATTAATTTTTTTATTTTAACATTGAAATATGCTTAATAAACAGGGATAAATTAGGGGTATGCATATAGGTATGCCCTCATGCACATTCTTCTTTCAAACAGGTTCTAGGGCAAGGTGGACTCCAAAATTCAATGTATCAGCAGGAATGCTGAAGATGCAATTTAGATCTTCTGCAAGTTGTATTGTTGCTTTTGACTCTCCCTAGGAAACTGAATTCACTGCACAGGCCCCCTTGTAGCAATGTCTCCAAGCCAAGAAACAAACCCTCTGGAATTTGTGAAAACAAAGGGGAATAGAGCAGCTGTGGATTGCTCAAATTCAGTAGGAATCCCTAATTCCAATTTACTCAGGGCTGATAAGGCCCAGGCCAGCCTGTGAGTGCACATGAAAGTGGGAGGTGCACAGGAGTACAGCACCAGGGTGCTGTTTGCCATGAGAAATACTTTATTAGTCTTTATTACTTTATTAATACTTTATTAGTCTGGCTTTGTGTGGAAGCACCTTTCTACCTCACCATGCCCACCATCCCCTCACAAAAACTGCTCTGGAACAGCAGCAGATCTGCTAATCTGAATGAGAAAAAGATTCCAGATCTACCAGTAGGGCACAAATGATGTTTTCTTGCTTCCTTCTGTTCCGCTGTGATGCAGAAAATTCAGTGGCTTTTGTTTCCACTTTGTTTGAATGTGCTGCAATGCAGTTAGATGCAAATGACTGAGCTAAAAATGAGTATAACTAGACCCAGCCTGTCTCTCTCTACTTCTATTTCTTTTTGTCAACTGTGCCTTAAAAGAACAAATACATTCCAAGCCACTTTCACAGCCCTCCCTTCCCCAGTGAACCACACAACTACTCAAAATATCATCCCTTGTAGTCACTGTGGCTGTTTTGGATAGAAGAAGTTTCCTCTCCTTTCAATTCACAAGGGTTTTAAAATTAATCTCTTCAATTTAGTTCTCCTGAGAATAGAGCTATTACAATGACTAAGGTTAAAATTACATGTTAGTTTTAAAAAGAGCCTTCCCAATCTCTCAGAGTCTTATTTTGAGAGATTCAGAGTTCTAAGTTTCTGAAACACTCCCTCCTTTTCCTCTCTGTACCTTTTTCTGTTCATGAAAAAATGAAGTAAAATATTGGTATCTTTTGGGTACCAAAAAAAAAAAAAAAAAGAAAAAGCTAAAAGAACCAGGATTAAACAAAAAGCTGTGTAATGCTATTGAAACTGAATCAAACAACAGTAGCAAACGTTTTCAAACTTAAAACATTTTCAATTTTAAAATTTTAATTGCTTTTTTATAATTGAAATTATGTGGTTATCATCTCTGATTATTAATACTGCTTCTAAAATAAATCCAAGTTCAAGATAAGCACAACATTTACGGAGCTGTTATCTGCTCCTGATCATCTCCTCTTTACTTTTCCTCTTTCTGCCAAATAGACCAGACTTGGTGTTGCCACTGTGAGAAGAGTTTCATGGAAACACAGCTTTTGCATTCTGAGTTACTTGGTTAATGTAATTTTAGCATCAGCCCACTTTTTCCATGTTTATATTCTATAATGTCCAGGGACCTGATACAATTCTTATAAAATATCACTCAGACCTCAGAAAAAAATCAGACAAAAGCTTATAAACGCTAAATAGCTCGCAGATGACTGTGTGATAATAAACGTGTATATATATATATATATATTATTGTGCTCAGCCTGGCTCATCTAGAGCACTATATTTCTGTGAGACTGTTGACTGGCAAGGCACACACTGAATTTGGAAGAGCTGGCTGAGTACTCCAAGCAGCAGAACATTATAAAAGACACATTATGTTCAGTTTCTGAGAATAGACTGAGCTACAGATTCATTTGGGCTTTTGACATCCCGAGATCTTGACAAACCAACTGCACAGACAAAACCATTCTCCACAAATTTCTGCTCGTCACCTCTCCAGCTCTTTCTGAGGGGTGCAAAATGGCAGGGCCAGCGTGGGCCAGGACAGGACCAGGGGACACAGCCGGGCTCCTCGCAGGGTCTGAGGCTGAGCTGCTGCTGCCAGGCTGACCTGGCAGGGCATGAAGGGATGATGACCCCTTCCAGCTCCTGGCACTGGGCTCCTGGCCTTCTGTAGGGTCAGAGTTTGCCTGCATTTAGTCTATCAGTACTTTATGTCTCGGTTTGTAGATGAAGATATACACACATACCCCCTGTACTGTACATCCAGGAATTTCTAGTAATCTCCCATTCAGAAAGGCAGGGGTTCCTGTCTCAGGATGAATGCCATCAGCCTACTTGGCTCTCAGCAGGCTGGAGCTGAGCCAAGAGGCATTTTTCCAAGTGACTGACAGTCTGCCCTGGCTGCAGAGACACCCTGGTTCCTCCTCTGTGTCAGGACAGCAGGAGAAGTGTGGGGACAGCCACTGTAATTCAGAGGTGAACAGGAGACTCAACAGAGGCCAAAATATGCCACAAAACAGCTTACAAATACACGGGAGTTCAATGAACAGGAGACTCAACAGAGGCCAAAATATGTCACCACACAGGTTACGAATACACGGGAGTTCAATGAACAGGAGACTCAACAGAGGCCAAAATATGCCACAAAACAGCTTACAAATACACGGGAGTTCAATGAACNCTGCCCTGGCTGCAGAGACACCCTGGTTCCTCCTCTGTGTCAGGACATCAGGAGGAGTGTGGGGACAGCCACTCTAATTCAGAGGTGAACAGGAGACTCAACAGAGGCCAAAATATGTCACCACACAGGTTACGAATACACGGGAGTTCAATGAAGCACAGACAAAAAATTGTAACAAAATTCCCTTCGGAAAATGCAGCGAAGGCTATAGCTGGTGTTTATTTTATATATTGTTAAGGCCTTTATAGAGAGAAGGTTAAAAAAATATCATAATTCTGGCAAGGTTATTGGGGGTAATGCGGACAGTGCAAACTTTATGTGAGATGGAGCTGAACTTGGTCTATTTAACTCTTCCTCACACTGAAGTCAGTAGTTTTCAGCTTGTTTTCACGATTTAAACAAGCCTTGGGCTTATTGCTCCTAGAACCAAATTCTCAGTACTTCATACACACCATTGGGTGAGTCCTTCACTTGAAAAAAATTAATTATTAATTGCCATTTTTGAGGGTAAAATGTGCTGGACAACCATTGAATTTCTAGAGAGAAGCATCTAAAAGCCCCTGTCACTCCCAGTTCCCTTTGGACAGGACACTTCCCTGTGAAAAAACACAACCACTCAAGGCACACCTGCTCTTGCTCTACAGCAAAACCAACCCAATCAAGATGACATTTGCAGCAAAAAGTATCCATGAGATTTACTGATTTTAATGATTACTCAATTTATCAATTCTTACCCTGCAGTTTGGCATTGATGTCTCTGATTGTGCTCTGGCTCCCAGGCCTGCCAGGCCCGGGCATCTCATCACACCTTTAGCAGGCACAAAATGACATTTTCTCTTCAAATTTCATTGTGTGTTCAGACATCCATGAAGAAGGGGTATCAGGTTTTCATCTGGGAAGATAGAACCCATGTTCAGGCAGAAAAGCAATATAAAAATCAATCAAGTTCTAGAGAATACCGAAGCTGGAAAATAAACTGGTTTCACTGTACACCAGTGATCAGAGGCTGAGAATTTCAACAATGCTTTGTTTATGGAAGGCTCAGAAAGTTCCTCTTTAACAAAAAAAAAAACCCCAAACAAACAAACAAAAAAAGCCCCCAAAACAACTCACACACAAAACAAAAAAAATTCAGACTTATTAAGTTCAAATAGCCAAAAAGCCTCGGAGACAAATTAAGTCAATTGCTAATTATTATACTAACTTCTCCTCAGTGCTATGAACCAGTGACAGTCTGGCAAAGACCATGGATTAAGGGTAAATTCTTCATACAGCAGCAATGCCACCGTGGATGTCATGTCTCAGATTTCCCTCAGCAGTACAATAAACTTCAGTACTTGCATTTAAAAGGAGAAAAAAGACCAAAAAAAAAAAAAAAGCCCCAAATGCTGCTGGCTGCAAACAGAGCTTGTCACTGTCTGTAGAGATGCTCTGTTTGTCAGCACTTCTTATTTTTGATGCCACTACTGAGCTGCATGAAACAAATTTCTCTGGCTGAGACACTGAATGGTGGGGAAGCTTCAGGAGAGGAACAAAAAACCTCACATCACAACCATTTTGCTCACATTTTAAAGCAAATTTTCCAAGGCAAATTATTTTCAATATGAGGGCCCAATTTAACAAAAATATAAGTTATTTTCATTAATGCTCCAGTAAAAATGACAAATTAAATTAAATATAAATTCTGTATTTTATCAGAAATACAGGCTGTCTTCTGCTGAGGTGAAATTTGTCTTTCCTCAGATCCATGTTCTATAGTGCCATTAGGATTCTTTCTGCAATATGCACTAAAGAAAAAAATAAATATTTTGTGAGAAATTCTGCCTTTAAATTTCTTACCTTGTCTCTATTGTTATGAAAAAATTATCTCTTTTCTAGAGGAGAGACTTATGACTCAACTTCCAAGCATTTCCATTTGTCAAAAATAATCCTCTATAATTTGAAAGCAGCCACCAGAACTACCTTTGCAGAGCAGCTGGATGCCTGTAGACCTACAGAACTCCTGGGGTCTTCCCAAACAAAATTCCCCAGGCAAACCACTCCCTGTAAGAAGGGGTCATCAGTCAAGCCTGAAAATGTCAATTTTTGCACCAGTTACAGTGAAAGATAAACTACTTTAAGTGATTTAGAACTCCAAATCCTGTTATAACTTAAATTAGAATAAGGCAACTGATGATATTCTTAAGATTTTAACAGACTTGAAAGAAATAAAAAGCTGTTTAGGTAGTGATGATCAAAATGACTGTAAATGGTACCACTACTCCAAATGAAAAGTTTAATATTTCAAAGACAACTTCAACACTTTAAAATATTTAAAACTCATGTGAGAAGCAAATGAAATATCTGTCCATGGACCAACATAAGTGTCCTGTGAACAAAGGTCCATTTAGTCAGGTGGATGCCTGTATTTAACTGAAAGGTGGTTGAAATTACTAGACTTAGTTAAATGTAAATGTGTCCTTACTAACTTTGGTCCCAACTTCAAATTCCACTAAAAAACAAAACAAAACAAAACAAAAACAAAAAAAAAAAAAAAAAAAAAAAAAAAAAAGAAAAAGAAAATTTAAAAAAAGGAAAAAAACTCAGAATTATTTCAGTAAACTCTGAAGAATGTAGGAGGGCATGCAAGATCAGACAAACACTCTTCTGAACTTCAAGTATTCTAGTTCATGATATCTAATTTTTTGTGTTTCCAGAAAAGCAAGACTTTGCTGTCTCTGCAAGACAAGACTGCCTTCATCCTCCCACGCACACACTCTATTTCTGCCTTCTGAGAGAATGCTCTTCCTTACCCTGAGCTCCTCTCATCCCATGCAGTGCCAGAGCCTCATCTCACCCAGCTCCAGGTCCTTCATGAATATTAAAACAAAGGAGATTGTGGGAAGGAAAGCAGAATATTGGAAAGGACATTTGAGGAAATCCTCTGAAGAATTACTGAAAATACCTCGTAAAAAGAAGAAGGAGGAAACTAGGTCACATCTTCCCCATTTCTTCTTCCTTATTTCAGATGAAATATTTATTTTAAATAGTTTAATAAAGAAAACAGAGAGGAGAACCTTGTAATTTCTGAGGAAATATAGTTTGAGAGGATTTTTTCTTAAGGGAATGGAAGGAGTTAGGATGAGGGAGAGATAGGATATCTGAAGAAGAGAAAAAGGGTTTTGAAGAGAGATGACTTAGATAGCATTCTGACACATGAGGGATTTTTTTTTAACTTCACAAAGTGCAGGTAGAGACATTGAGGCATGTCTTTAATGAAGGAAAAAAAAAACAAAACTAAACCAAACCAAGCCAAACCAAACAAAAAAACCCCACCAAAAAACCAAAACAAGAACAACAAAAAAAGACAATTAAAAAAGAAAACCACTCAAAAAAAAAGAAACCCCAAAAAACTTCAAATTATATTAATAGGGACATGCTGTCCTGTCCCTATTACGGTAGTTTTAGCTGTGATATGCTCAGAGAGGCTCATTTTCTGAAATGTTTCGCATTTGAAATACCTCCAGGGATATGAAGCTGATTAGTCTTGCTTTCCTTATGTCCTTTTCCTCCTGCTCTCCCCAGGGAACATTTGCTTGGTGCTGGTTTTACCACACCCTGGAGGCAGACTGGGCTCCACAGAGTGGCTGAGAGCCAGAGGACAGCTGATTGTGATTTTGGGATTACCATTGTTTCCCTCACTGTTTATATTAGAGCAACAGGTGGAGGCATTAATTGAAATCAGAATCTCTCTGTAAAATGGTAGGAGATGGAATTTTCATGGATTAGATTCTGCTGAAATGCATTGTAAACCTTCTTTTTCCCCCTAATATTACAGGTGTTTGAAAATCACTGTATCTTCTGTAAAAGGAAAAAAATATTTCACTCACTTCCCCTCAGAATTCCTCCTGTCCCTTCCCTTCTTTTTCTGGTTATCTGTAGTTCTTGCAAGATACAGAACCTGTAAATCTGGATTTGGCTGGAGGATGCAAACATGGTATTGTTGTAACCACAGGTCTCACAGACAGAGGTAAAATCATCTTTAGGTACAACATTGTTAGAGTTTCTGGGGAAATATATACTCCACATTCATCTGGCAACAACCCCATCCTCCACCAGGCAGGTCATAAAACCTTTGTTATTTATGCAGATTAAAAATCTGCATAAATCTTAAATAATATATAAACTTTCTGGGACAACATGAATGTTGTGCATCACATTAATGTTGTCTTTTTGGTGGTGTGAAACAGAAACCACTAAATTTTAAGCACAGAGTGATTTTTCGCTTCCTTATAATCAGAATTAATTTTATCCATTTTACTCAAATTACCAGGAGTAAAACAGTCCTGTAAATAATCAGATAAATTTGCCTTTTTATTATTTTTTTATATTAAGGATCGATTTACCCTTCATTTAGTATCTTGGTCTTTGCTAGGTAAGGGGAAAACAATACAAAAGCAAACCAGCCAAACCATCACAGACAACTTTATATTTAAAACAAAATAACTGCTACAAATTTTTGAATTAAAAAAAATTTATACAGAAATGAAAATGTCAGACTAGCCTGCTTATTGTTGCCAATTCAGAGTTTGGATACAAGAAATGGATGATTAGGACTGATGTATAAACTGACAAGTTTACATGGTTTTTACATAAGATATTTTTTTAAAACCCAAACCTATAATTTTATCAGCACCAAAAACCATTTCAGACCAACTTTGCAACAATCTGTGAAGAGAGTTGCAAGAAAATATATTCACAAATCATGGGAATACAATCAGCACCTACCATAGAGCAATTCTCTTGAAGACTTGGTTCTTTCTATTTTCTTCACAATACTCTGTGTATTTTAACTGTTTGAACTATATTACACTCTTACAAACATGAAAGCTGAAACTTTCTTATCTCCTCTCTAAGGAAATCTCATTTTCCTTTTATTTGAGAGGATATCAAGATTCCCAGCTTGAGCACAAGAGTGACTTTCCTGCAGGCACCATGGAATCAAACCCCAGAAATTTCTCATTTGAACCCCCTGCCATACAAAAAAAAAAGGAGGGAAGACAATCATCAGCCTTAAACTGCACCTCAGGGTTAGAGATGAGCATTACTGAGCAGGACAAGAATGAGGGCAGGATGTTTTCCCTTCATGGTAACTTGTGTGGGACTACAGTTTGGATTTGTGGTTATCCCTGTGTTTATCTCTCAGGGGTGTTCTAGTTATTGCTCACACAACAACGAGGTTTTTTCTGTCTCTCCCACCATCCTGCCAGGACAGCTGACCCCAAATGACCACAGGGATGTCCCAGACCTTCTGGGGTCATGCTGAGCAACACAAGCTGGAGGAATAAGGAGGAGATGATGTTCAGAGCTTGGCATTTTTGATCCCAAGGCACCATTACACGTGAGGGAGCCTTGCTCTCCTGGGGATGCCTGAACACCTGCCTGCCCGTGGGAAGAGATGAATTAATTCCTTGCTTTGCTTTGCTCGTGTGTGCAGCTTTTGCTTTACTTATTAGGCTGTCCTGGTCCTAACTCAACTTCCTTTTATCCCTACAGCTCTCTATCCCATCCCAGTGGGGAGGAACAAGGGGCTGAGCTGACCTGCAGGGATAAATCACAGCATGTGCTGCAGCCCTGTACTCAGCCATGTGCACCAGTGAGGGCATCCAGGGAAAGCCATGGTTTCCCACCCCATGGGATTCAGCAGGCAAGCTGCCAGACCATATTAACACCTCCTAACAGTTCAGGTCAGATGAGTTCAGATGAGTTTACAAACACTCTGCAAGCCAGAGCCAAAAAAAGCTTGGCTGACCTCAAAAGGAGGTGCTCAGACCACAGTGAATAATATTCATGAGGCTTGGTTGGCCCAGAACAAAACAGCACCCGTGAACCACAACCGTGTATGAATGACAAATCAATTTGTTGGGAGCTACTCTGAAATAAGATATTTCCCTCCAGAGAAAGGTCACACCTTCAGAAACCTCTCCTTTGCTTCAGCACTCACCAGGCAAATAATGAGGAGTAACTCCTCGGTGCTTCCCCTGAAGGAACAATAACCTCCATCACCTCTGAGGGAAAACAAAAACCTTGGGATGCAAAACTCACCGGAGGACCTTGTAACCCTGAAATTGAGAGCCCTTGGAAAGCAGCAGGCTGTCCTACCCAATAAACATAAAAACCATTCCTCCTCCAGGAAATGGAGAGTATAAATTTCTGATAAATATTGTTTGGGATGAATAATTTACCCAGCCCTGATAATAAGTACAGGGCTCTGGAACATTATTGATGAAGAGCATCCCATAAGCCTCCAATAACAGCTGAAAAAGATGATAATATCTGGTATATTTAGTGCTAAATTCTGCATTAATAAAACCCACTCTTGTATAGGTGCTTTCTCATCTATTTGTTTAGGAGTTCTATAGTGTATTTCATACACGTGGAACTGGAAGACTGCCTAGTAGTAAAATGTACTGGAAATGGGAAATTCAGACACCTTCTGGAAAGGTCACCTGTTTTCCCTGGGGCCTGGGCCCCATCTGTGATAGAATTGCCTGTCTTCCTGACTTAGAAAATATTTTTTTTTTCATAAATAAAAGAGAAGATTCAGAAAGAGGGAATCCTACAAGCAAAAATAAGAAACAAGTACTCTTGTCAAATCTACAGTAAATATAGATCAACTAAAGGGCCAAAATGAAAAAAAAAAAAAAAATCAGCATTACTGTCCTTTCATATTTCAAAACTGTGAACAGACGTTAAAAAAATGCTGTACCTTTGTGGATTTTCTCCTCCTTTCTACTCCTGTGGCTTCTGTGGGTAGATTAGTGGAGAGTACAGATTTTGGATGCCAGAGAAAATCATTGTATCACCATAAGTTATATGTTAAGATGTAAGAAGGGCCACAAGTCACTAAACCAAGACAGAAAAATCCTCTTTATTTCATACTACTTTTTCCCTAATATTAATAGTGGTTTTCCACTAATAATATTCTTTTTTAAAATAACTTCTGGTAATAAATTTTAGTAACACTGGTACACAAAGAACCTCTACATTCTGCTTATGGGCTGATATTTTACTTTTCCCTCTACTGCATTACAGGTGCACTGTGCCTGCTTTTCTGTGGGGGAAGGATTTGCAGTTTTGGAAGTGCAGAGCTCAGATATCTCATTTTCCCATTTAACTATGACTAATTGCAATGCACAACAGATGCAGCAATACAGCTTTGGATAGCAGCTTCACAAATACCACATATGCTCTTTTATACTTCTAATTAGCACTTCCTCCCAGAGTATATGTGACGAGATTATTTGAGATAGTGGAAGTCCCACAAGACCTTGCACTATCATTCCATGCAAATCCCTTCTAACGTGTTCTCCTTCTCCAAGGTGCAGAAAATACCTCAAAATCCTCCATTAATGTTCAAGATGCCATTAAAAATACCCTCCATTAAAATGCATTGCCTTTTGCCTGAAGGATAAGAGAGGCAGGGCAGCTCACTGGGCAATTTGTCTGGGCTTGCTTCAATTCATTTCAAGTCATCTTCAATTTTTCAGCTCTTTCAATGCACTGAACCTATCACAGCACAGGCTGGGCTCCCAGATGCTGGATTTGGTAGGTGCCAGCCTGCATCCAAACTTGTTTAGGTGGATCTAAATCTCTCCAACATACTCCATCCATTTGTAATAAGTCTTTGTGGTCACACTTCTGCCTTCAGACTTGGAACATTCCTGTGGCCTCCCACTCAGTTTGGGAGTTAAAACTGAATATATATAAGTAATTCCATAACAATTTCCTTAATTATTTTCTCCTGACTATCTTGGACATTGTCACTTAAACTTGCTCCCAGCTGAGTGGCAGCATTAACATTTACACTTTTCTCTGAGGGCGGATTCACATATGTTCTTTCCTGAACTGTTTCTGAACTTGATAAACTCTGATAAACAACCAAAGGCTGTTTGGGATGGGGAGACTGTGAGCCAAAACACAGTTCTGTTGTATATATGATGACTTTTTTTTTTCCAGATTGAAAGGAGTTAAGTTTCTTTTCTGCAGTATCCCAGGAAAAGAGGACAATAATCTTGATATCTAGAAAAATTGTTTAACCAATTCCCTCTTTACACACCAGCTATGTTGCAGCCAATCCATAGTCAGAGTCATCCAAAACTCCTCTTCTTGCTGAACACAGCCCTCAAACCCAACTGTTGATTTCACTTATATTCATGTTATTATACAAAACTACCACTCACAGATGCTACCACATAAAATTGCAGACAAACAGAAACAGATGAACGTGTAGATAAATGCATAACACACATTTAGATATGGGGAAGAAGGAGCAAAAATAAAACACAACACAAGCTGTGATCATCATCATGGAACTTACCTGAAAAAAGGTGATAACAAAAAATTCTCCTGGGGAACATTTTGTCTGAGATCTGCTATGGAAACTGCAGTATGGCTGTGCCATCAGGGTTCTGATCTTTTCCAAAAGCAGAGATGTGACAGGCACTGCCAACTCCTGCCACTCGTTGACAGGTTTGGGATTCATGCTGATGGGGAAAATGCAAATATTGAGAAGTTTCATCATTTATTTTCCTTGAAAAAAGAAAGTTATGTGAAATAACTGCTCACTGCTTGTTTTTTTCCTGTCACTTCTCTTAAGCAGCAGTACAAATAACCTAAATTTTACAGCTTTGTTCTGGGGGCCTGTTTTCTCTCTGACAAACACTGCAGATGCATTTTTGAGGTGGTAATGTGACCTTATGAACAACAATCAAACCACAAAGGCAACTTGTTAAACCAGCTTAAAAAGGGAATACAAGCAAGGTTAGTTCAGTTTAATATCATATTTTACATCTTGCCCAAAGAAGTCATACAAGCCCCATAAAAGGCAATATATTGGCATCAAAGGCTTCACTTCTGCACCAAGAACTCCCAACTTTTCCCCTTTCAGCTAAATCCTACTCATCATGTCCACAAGTGTAGAAGGAGCAGGATGGGTGAATTTACTTCCGACCTGGGTACCTGGCATCAGAACTTGGCTGTGCATATTGGTGGATGAGATCTAAAGGATAATTGCTATGTGTGCTAATTTCCTTCATCAAAGCTGCATGAATCAGTTCTTTCAACCACAGAGAGTAGAGCCATTTAAATATTTCTTTTTATGAATGGGTTGCTTTGCAGACACCATGAAGTGTATGTGAGCTAAGAGATAGTATTTTTTGATTAAAATGCTTTTCTCAAAATGAATAATGAATATAAGGTGCAAGAAAGTTAAGAATTATCCTACTTTTATACAGAGGTAGCTGAGCAGTTGGCTTCCTGAGTTTCTGGCAATTTTGTTCCCCCCATCTTTTAAATAATTGCTCTGAATGCTGATCAAATAGCTTACTAGTTTCTGCTTTTCTTTAGGAAAGTAAATTAAACCAGGATAGCCCGAAGGGAAGTCACTCTACAAACCCAGGAGCCCCTGCAGTCTAGCACCACATGTGGAGCAGTAGAGACAGAGCCCCTGATTTGTAGCAACTCCTAATGAATGGATGCCCAATACCTCTGAATGGTCTGTAAGGGCCCAAATTAGAAATTCCCATAGTTCAATCTCCTGTGTTTGAAATGGTGTTGCTGCTCCTGCCCCTGCTCCTGTCAAAGGAGGGCTGGGGCTGTCACCAAGTCACTGGTGAAGCCACCAGCACTGCAAGCAAGGATTTGGTGTCATATTCCACCAGATGACTGTGGTGGTCAATGAAACAGCTTCAGAATCATCCAGCAGGAGTTACCAGGATAAAATCCAAATAAATCACCAGACATTCCACTTTACCAGCCCTACAGCATTTCTCGGGGCAGTGTTCAGAACACTCCCTCTCCACTCCCACCATTTTCCCTTTACAACCTGTTAAAATAACACTGTCTACAATTACAGGGTCATTTGTTATGCATGATATAATAGACTGCAAATATAAAAAGGCATTATCATTACTTTTGTCCTTTGTTCTTCCAGGCCAGAATATTGCATAGTTCTTTACTTTGACATTTATTGCTTTTAGATTGGTAATAGAATGGTTTGTGTTGCTCATTATCTTGAATGATGATAATATTAGAGTTTGGGGAGCCTGCATTCCCTGTTAAGTAAAGTAAAGGCTTCATATAATTTACCAAAGGTTATTACTGGACAATTACCCACAATACAGTTCAAGTCGAATAAACGTTAGCCACATTCACTCTTAAATACCACATCTGGAGTGTGGTTCCTAGGAAACTGCAGAGAATGATTTAAGGCATTTTTGTGCCTGGAAGGAGGAGGGGAGTTTATCTGTGCATATGCATACATGGCTTTATACATGTCTTTGGTGTTCACTAATCGAGACGTGGGTTTGGTATTTATTAATGGGTGTCCTCAGGGAAAGGAATTAATTGGAAGACATACCTAGCTGGGACTCTGTGACAAGAAAGGAAGGAGAGGAGGGATAAGATATAACCTCAGTTTTCATCCTTACTATTGGGAATAATGGAGTAATTTCATATTTAAAGTCCTAAAAATTATATCAGGCTTTGGCCTGAGACTTTACATAAGTTCTTATACAACAGCCTAATGTATTAAAGTTATGAGTCAGCAAGGCATGAAATTCAGAGCCTGATTTTCTCCTTCCACCCCTTTTATCACTGACCATGGTCAGCATCTCCAGAGCAGCAGCAGGGCCCTGCTCTGGACACACTTCCCCACCTGCAGCCAGGGAGTGGCTCCACTCCTGGGGGGAGTGACTGAGGGTTTTCCACCTGGGAAACTTTCTGCGCCAGGGATCCTTGACAATCCCCTCCATGTCTGAGACTCTCAGAGGTTTACATGAGTATAACACTGTACACAGGCACACACATGTATACAAACAACATTTTTTTCCCCCTGTCCCTTTTCTGTTTGCTACTCTGGTTTGCCTGCAGCCATTTATGTTCAATTTATGTTTATCAGTTCATTTTTCTAGCAGCTGCACTTTCAATGAAATGTTTTTATTTTGTGCCAAGTAATAGTAGCTGGAGTTATTTGCCCTATGAATCCTGTTAGATTAGTTTTTGTAATTTACATACATATCCAATTGCTACCAATTTTCACTGACAGTTTTCTCTTTGGACTTTGTTTCATTTCTATTTTTGAACTGTAACAGTTTCAGATGTAGAGCTCTCTGCAAACTTTATGATATGCCCTGCATTATTATAGTTATCTAGTAATGCAAAACTGAGAGAAAACCTTTAACTCAAAATGTTAAAACAGTCTGCAGAAAATGAAGTTAATGTTTCATGAAATAAATGTCATAACACAAAAAGACTTATTTTAATGGAAATTTGCTCAAAGCTTCGGATGTTTCTTTTCTGGCTGACAGCAGTTACTATTCTTCACATGAGTCACAAAGCCCAGAGTGATTAGGTCAGCTGGTTGCTCTACAGGGCAATAAATAATTGTACAACTCCCCAGATTTGCAGTTCTGATGATGTGAGATGAGCAGGAGCCCATGGATGTGAGTGACACACCTGCAGTGGGTTTGCTCTCACATTGGGATTGGGGTTCCTGATGCTGTAAGAGCCAGGTGAGCCCTAAAACCAGGATAAGGCTCCTCCATGCTGTGCTAGAAACGCTGAGCACATGTTCAGGGGAAGGAAGGAGAAGCACACAATTGCTGTTATCACATCACCTGATACTGTAATGGGTGGGCAAGTGCAGGCAGGAGGGGCACACCTGCAGGTTTGCTCAGCGTGGGCCCAACACAGGCATCTCTCAGGGTAAGGGGAGGCTGTCCTGGAGCTGCTGTGGGATTTCAGTGAGCACAGAAGCTGCCCAGGCCCTTTTAGAAGTGGTTCACCCCCTGGACACATCAAGCCTGGCCCCCACCTCTCATCTTGTGCACAGCAATTGGATGTGATACCTAAAGATTTCAGCTTTTGAACGTTTTTCGTAGCTTTGTATGCTATCAATATGTGGTTATACAGCTCCTGGTATTTTTCCCACCCTTTCTCTTAGATTTTAGAGTAATAAGCTAACCTTGTAACACATTCCTGAAATACCATTTAGTCTTATTTTCAAGACGAGGACCCACAGGAAGAACATTTTGTTTTCCAATCTGAGGAGAAACAGCAAGAAATGAGGCAAAGAAGCTCTAGACCGACTCCAGTGGGGCAGTATCGGGGGGGAAAATTACCTGATCAACTGCTTTTCTAATTGGACAATGTTTGTTAGATGTGATAATTTGTTAAACTTACAAAAATCCGAGAAACCCGAGAGTGCCCATAGTCCATAACTATGGATGCACCTGGGAGCTCCCAACAAAGAACTGCTTTTTATCTTCTGATACCAGACAACAGATGCATAACACAATCTAAATGTGTTTGGTGTGGGGCACAGCTTGGTGAGTGCAGCTCATGATGCCTGACACGAAGGGACCTGCAAACAGCAGTTTGTGTTAAAATCTGGAAAGCAGCAGGTGCTGGGGACCTGGAGAAAGCACTGATAATTGCCCTCAGAGTGTCCCTCCTAGACCTGCAATAACACAGAAAGAATTCAGGAGGATTTTCAACACAGCCTGAGCAACTTAGAGATATAAATTAAATCAATGTGCTTGTTACTTCCACCTGCTTTCAAGACTTCAACTTAATTTTAAAAAGCACAATGGCAGCATACATAATGAACTGGTCCAGACTTTCAACTTTGCTTGTCCTCTGGGCTAGAAACTGGGAGTTAATTCCACTGCATGGCAAAGATACAAGGTAGCAGACAGCTTTCCTATATGAGAAAAAAAATTAATTCCTCCAGCTCTGTGTATCTTCACAAAAAAAAGGAAGAAAAAAAAAGAGTATTAAACTTTTCCTGTACTGTCATCTTTCAGTAAATGAAAATAAAAAATTCAGAACAACGTGTGATCAAATCTAAGCAATAAAAAAAAAGCAACTACATTTTGATGAGCAATGTCGCATTCAAAAAACAACAGGAACGTTCAGCTGTGGAGTTTTACAATACAGCACATTCCAAAGAGACTTTTTTTTTCTTTCAATATTGAGGCAGGACACTCATAAAGTTGGAGAGACTGCTCAGAATCTTATAACACACAGGCTAGAATTCAGCCAGAAGAAAGAGCAGTAACTTAGCAGGCAAGCTCCAGTCACTAAAGAAGACTCTAAATCAAGCAAGGGCAAGCACTATTGATGCTGCCTTCCCCCAGCGGGATACTGGTGATGAATGCATTCCAAATGCCAATAATGTCAGCCTTTGTTCAGTGGGAGACAAGCTGTTTGCATTATTGGCAAACACCTTGCTGCTCTTTGCCACCTCGCTGCCATTGGGTGCCTGCCCATCTGGGCTTGCAAGCCCTTCCTTGTTTTCCCTTTCCACTGGCTGCTCTTATTTCCCCAGTGCCCAGGCAGACGTGGCAAACTTCTCAAATCAAAGTGCCTTGATGCCTAAGTACATTTTCTTGGTCTTGTTCAGCCCTTTTTAAATTAAAGTTCTACTGGTGGGTATGTTCACGTTAGTTTTTATTAGTTCATTTTCACTTGGCAGCTCCCAAAACATAGGGAAATTCTCTCTGATCTGTTTGTGCCATTTACACTTCCACATCCCCTGATCACATCTTGGCACTGTGCACCTCAGCAGCAGGAGTTTCTTGCCTTAGGTACCAAAGTAGAGTTTTGAATTTATTCTTCTGTCCCGCCAAACACAATTTCTAGTGCCATTCTTGTCCTTAGACCACTAATATGATTTAGAACAGCAGAGAAATCCGTCCAGTTCCTCTCTTTTCCTGGGAGAGCCTGAACTTAAACTTCTGCCAGGACCCAGAAGGGAACTAACCTGTTACAATTGTCCCGATTTTAGTCCTGCCCTTTCCAGCTACAAACAACAGAAAATTCCAATTTTCTCTGGTTGAAATATTTATGTTCTTTTTTAAAAAAATGGCATTACAAATTTAATCATTCAGGCTTTTCTGATACAGAGCATCAGCCACAATACTTGAAACAATTTTCAGCACCCTAACGAAGCACGCACCTTTACCACTACAAACAGGTCACAGCAGCAGCTCCAATTTGCTATGGAATAAATATATTTATATTTATTACACATCCCTCTCCTGCCTACAAACCCTGCAGGAACACAGCTGCAAAGGAGCACCTGCTCTGCTAACTACAAGAGCTCAGTTTTCTTGGAAGGAGCTTGATGGATATGCCTGGAATTTAGGCAGCGCATTTTTACCTCTCATGGTTGGTTTAAAATTACATTAAAATTACATTACAGCAATGAAGGGTTATTGATCACTATCAAAAGAAAATATCTAGTTACTCATAAATAAGGAATTGAGTAAGCAGGGGTGTGAGCAGAAAATTAGAGTGTTCACATATGGGGAAGTGATATTCTAATGTACCCTGGGCTTGAACAGGAGTCTTACAACTGGAAGAAGTTTGACTTCCCAAGGGAAATGGTTCAAAGTCTGGCTTAAAAGAAAAATATTTTCATTTTCTGAGGAAAAAAGTCTTATCTGGAAGATTTTTTGAACCCTGAGGAAACAAAAAACACATTTACCACCTGTGGAATTTTCCCATAATATGTCTGGTTTACTGTCATATCTGTTTTCTAGTCTTATTTTTGTTACAGAAACAATAACATGTAAAGCAAATAAACTTTTTTTTTTTTTTTTTGGGGGGGGGGGGGTTTGTCATCTTTACCTGCCCAGAAGGCTAAACCATTGTTTTCAGACAAGAGAATGGTCCAGGCAGATATTTAGGTCACTCTCCCGAGCAGACAGAGCCTCTCAGGGTGGCTCTCAGGTGATGCCAGCAGGGTCAGCTGGCACAGGAGCTGTCTGGAGGAGCCTCCTGAATGACTGCCTCTGCCTGAGGGTTTCAGCTTGGGCTGCCACCATTGCCACGAGGGAGAAATTGGCTTTTCTGTGCTTATTGTGTCACCCTACATTGCAGCCTTATTGCTCTGCTGGAAGAAGTTCAGAGGAGTCATTCCCCACTGCTCATTTCCTGTCACTGCCAATGTGGGAAGAGGAGAGAAATCCAAGGGGAGAGCTGCACCTACTGTAGATGCCTGAAGTCATGTGAAATTTATTCTGCCAGATAGTTATTGACTCAAAAGATCAATGTCACTAAGACAAAAAGCTGTGATTTTTATTTGCTGCAAGTTCTGGATTAGGTTTTGATTCCAACTCTGTTCTTGTTAATATTCAAGAAAGTATAATCTGTGTGAAAATTAATGGAAAGTGAATCACTGCATTATAACAAGAGAAGTAGGAACACAGACCCCGTTGTCTAAAAATTTGATTTGTGCAGCATACTGAATGCTCACCTCATGTGAAGGATAAAAGTTTATGCTTTATAGACCTTTTTATGGTTAAAATAGGCAATATCATTACAAATGCAGCTCTCACGATTTTTTTTTCCAATCTAGTTTAAATACATTCTGAAACTTGGTTTTTAATTCAATATAAAACAAAGAAATAAAAGACCTAAGTGTGAATCATGTTTCTTCAGAACATTCCCTTCAGTTTTATTCAAAATTCCATTTTTAATCATATTCTTTTACAACCCTGACCGATTATTTTAGACAGGTAAGTCCAGAAACATTGACACTGCTTCAGGAAGACATAACTGTGTGAGTCCTCCCACAATTCTGAGTTGTTTGGAAAGGGAAATACACCTGGAAGGACATATATTTAATAAACACATTAGAAAGTAGGGACTAGAGGATGAATTATTCTTTCTCTTTGTGTTTTAGTTGTTCTTGCTGCATCTCAGCATTTACCCAGCTTTTCCCTCAGCCATCCACAACTCTCTGTAAGACACAGAGAAACTCCCCACATTCCTTCCCTGGTTTTGAGACAAGAAGAAGAAAGGCATGGCAGTGGCACATAAACTCCAGCAAAACTTTTGATTTCCACAGCTGAAACATAAAGGGGCACACCTCAGTGAGAGTACTCCTATAGGGTAAATATAACTGAAATATATATAGCCCAAAAATAAATCCCAAAGCAACATTACTTGTAGCAAACATGATGGAGCTGATGAGTTTCTAAATTCAGAAAGGAGGGTTCTGCCCTGGACTGGAGGATTTTTGTTGTTAGAAGAGAGGGAAACTGCTACTACTAAAATCAAAAAATAAGAATAAATTTAAAAAAAAAAACCATTCACCAACAAACCAACCTCCTCTCAACACATTTCTCAGTAAAAGTAGCTTTTACACCTAAACATCATTTCACAAGTAAATTCTTACTTTTTCTCTTCACACACCCTCTCACTCGTGTGTGTTTCTGTTTATTACAGATATGAATTTCACACAATTGGAAGAAAAAAATGCCAGAGATAATGCATGTGCCACGTGGGAAAGCAAACAGCAGTACCAGAAAACATGAAAGCTTCATTTACTCATGTCTGGCATATAGATATTGTAGCCACCTCCTGGATACTCTCCTTACCAAAAAAAAATACTGTATTCAAGACTAGAGCTTCTGAAAGCAAACCTGTTGTTCATGTGCAGTGGAAATATCTGAAAATTATTTTCTTTGCATTTTCACTGTCTCTCTCTTCCACCTTTTCCTTCAGCTGGTGACTTGCAAACATGAATCCTTTACAGGAATTTCATCTATTTCTGACTTTTTAATGCAAAACCAGGTACTGTTGTGCTTGAGGTAGAGAAATCAATAAATCTCATTTGCTTCATTTGGGCAAGAATTATTTTATTTCTTGAGTTACTACACCCAAATTTAGCATCTTATTCTTTTAGGTGATTCATCAACCCAGAAATGGCAACTCTGCATCCAGGATCTCTTTGCATCTCTTCTCCAGTGTCATCTCTTTGATCCCTCACTGAATATGTTATTTGTCATTCTTTGTACTAAATAATGAGTAGCTTACAAATACATCTGCTGCAAAATAGATAAAAAGCTCACTGCAACCAAAGGTGTGGTTAAACCCTCCCCATGAGAAGCACCTGGCCAATTTTATACTCTTCACTCCCTCTCTTCAAGAACAAATTCACTTTTCTTCTTATTTATCAGCTAGGCACCGTGACTAGTGGCACAAAACATGCAGGACATGAATTAAACTTCACCATTTACAATGACCTTTACATCAAAAGAAAGGCAGAGTGGTTTTCCCAGGAGCTGGAGTGTACTTGCAGTT
Source organism: Polioptila caerulea (assembly GCA_013397295.1). Classification (NCBI taxonomy): domain Eukaryota; kingdom Metazoa; phylum Chordata; class Aves; order Passeriformes; family Certhiidae; genus Polioptila; species Polioptila caerulea. The sequence goes on from VYXF01001418.1 coordinate 247,076, forward strand.
CCCATTTCAAAGTCACTTCATCTTCTTTGAAGAGAAAGTCCATTAAGTCCAGGAGTAATGCCCATTTTCATATTGCTTTGGGATTTGCAGCTCGTGGTGGCACACAGTGCAGTGCTCATGGTTCAGATCAGGACTCACTTGAACAATGCAAATCTAATATGCAATCCCAAATTTTTCTGTGTTCACATTTTCTTCTGTGCATACCTGAAATTTAAATTACCTACATAACTCTTCTCAGAGAGGTTTTAATTATTCACTGGTTTAAATTATTCATATTTAGCAGAGTCCCTGCATAACACCCACTGATTTTTTTAATAAAGTAATTTTACAAATACTATGGGTCTGTAAAGCTAGAAAAGCCCTCCTACATTCCCAAATCCAATATTCCACTGCTATTAGCAAACATCCATCTCAGTTTTAGTCCCCATTTTCACACACTTCCACCACAAAATTTTCTTTCAAGGATTAAAATTCTATTTTTTCCTTGTAGGGCTGAAACAGAGCCATGCCCATGAGCTTCTCAGATGTAGATAGCTAGCCAGGACCTCATTGCCTCAATAATCTGGTGTTTTAGGAAACTTTGGGGTGTTGGCAGAGCTGAGCCATCTGCTTCCTACCCACTGAGGCTTCTCCAGGGGCAGCTGTAAGGGGCTGTCCCCCAGGCACACCTCCTGTGCTGACCTGCCACAAGATGCTCTTTCACTGGTTCTAAACTGCCTGGCAGCTTCCATAGTTTTACTTAGACTGTATAAAATAGGGTTCAAAGCATTTCCTAGGGAAAAAAAAATAAAGAAGAAAAAGGAAAATTAATCTCTTTTTCAATTCTGTGCTGTAACTCACATTACTGGGAGCCATATGGCTGCTCTTCTCCTGCTCCAGGGATCATTAAAACAGGGTGCCAGAAGAAGTGGATCAATGGGCATTGACTGCCTGGAAGGAAAACAGGAGGTGACATCCCTGGGAAGGTTTAACTCCAGCACTGCTTCCTACTGTGACAGAATCCAACATATTGTCTGAGGACAGAGATGTATCCTCACAGTACTTCCACACAGACCCTGTCACCTTCATTTCCCATGCAGAAGACTGAAGAACAGAATTTTATAAGGTATTTAGATGATTAGTTTTTTGTTTGCCCTCAAATCCCTCCACCTCTCTGCTCCTCATCAATTTAGTAGCCCAGTGCCTGGGTCACCCTCCTGAAATCAGAAACAGAGCTGTCCTCTCTCAAATTCCCTCTAACATCCCAGATGAGATAACCACTTAATAACCACTCCTGCTTTTCCCGGTTAACTTCAGTCAGTACCTGAAACCTCAACCGGCACTCCCCTTCCTGCTGCCACAGATCCAGTTCTCCTGAGCAACAAAAAAGCCAACTGAATGCTAAATAAATGAAGTAATTAAAGCAAGACAAATGAAACAGGAAGGTTTTAATGCCCTTTGTCCTGGACAGCCTGGAATGGGGTGTCTGATTTTTTCAGGAGAGTGACTGGTACTTAAAACCCAGAGAGGCTTTTTACCTTGGCTGAGGGGGGAATGGATTATTGTTGAAATGTTAATGCAGTTAACACCGAGCAACACCAAGGTCCTGGGGTGAAGTGTGTGAACGTTTGTATCCACTAACAACTTCACATTTGAATTTTTTTAGGGGTAGATTTTGATAAAAGGGTGATGGATTGATTCCAGCTTTTCACAGCCATTGAGACAGGGCAAGTGAACAAGAGTCTACTCACTGAAGTTAAATATTTACAGTGATGTTTCAGCAATCATTTGTTGTGCCAGGAACAGCAAAACCAATATGAAATAGTTTTATATTAGGTGTCTTATTAATATAATATCAAAACCCAAGCTGAGCTATCTGGTCTCAGAATAGTGGGTCCTGCACTGGATCTACTTTACAGAAGTCAAAACTTTCAGGACAGGCAACCCTAAAGCAAAATGTGGATAATTCTGTTAAAGCAAAGGCTCCTCTGGCTGTGCTGTCTAATGACTCTGGGTTTCCTAAAGACACAAGATGGCACAACAGACTATAGTCATTGCACAAATATCAATCACCAAAACCAGCATCCAACTCCTGGGGAAGTTTTTCAGGGAATTACAGCAGGTTTTGAAATTTCGTCCACATCCAGATCACCTGCTCAAACTGAGGTACAACTGTGGGAAATTACCTCACTTCCTTCCCTTGCTCATCCTCTGATCCAAGCAAGCAAGACCTCCTAAATTCTTGCCTCAGGCAACTACATCTCTTTGGGAAGTTTTCCAGGTTTTTTTTTTTTTTGCTTGCTTGCTTGTTCTGTTTTGCTTTCTTGTTTTGTTTGTTTTGCTTTTTGGTTTTTTGGGAGGGTTTTGTGGGGGTTTTTGTGGGTGGAGTTTTTTTGATGTAGGGAGAAGCAGTTGTAAAAACCAAACTGCTATTTATAGAAGTGTCTCCATTCCTTCCAACATTTCCCGTACAATATTTGTCCCATAACACCCAGGAGCTATGATGAGGGACATTCAAGAGATGCTCTTGGCACAGCATTTGGCCTTTTGCGAACATCCCTTCACAGGGTCCTTCATTTTGCTGCCAGTGGCAGAGACTGAAGTCTGAAATCTGGACTGAGTCAGGACTTGGCAGGCTGCAGGTGGAAACACAGCACTGCCTGCCAAACCAACACCCTGACAGATTATGCTGTTACCCTTTCTCTCTGCTGGTGTGCACCAGCAGCCCAAATAAATGAACTGCCTTTGTGCCTCATAAAAGAAGGCAGTACAAATAGCTCGAGCTGCTATAATGAGCTTCCCCTGCTCTGCACTCCTGTAGGGGCTTGGTTTGTGTTCAGCTTTTGTGCTTCTATTCTCCTTGATAAGATTGAGGGTGTTTGTGCACATATGCTCAACACTTTTTAAGAGAGCAAAGACCTAGCACAGAAGCAATTATTCCAAGGCTTTATTTTGGTTTTGCTGTCAGGCTTTTGTAGCATTTGTACAACTTTTTTGTGTCTTTACCCTGTATTTAAATCCAGAGATACATTATTGCAAGTTACTTGGTAAGCTCTTTGGCAAAGTGATTGGGAGAAATCAGTTGATATTTGCTAAACAAGACCAACAATGCGGGTCACCAGGATGAGTTATTGGATTTTCTTGACTTGCTGTGAGATGCCCTAAAGAATAATCTATTCCTGAGCTGTTTGGGTTTGCTTTTTAATGTGACTGATGTGTTAATGAGTTTCTAATTCATTACAAGCAGTACTGCTTTTAGGAGGATGAGACAGCTCAAGGAAGGTTGACTTTAGGCCACCAGAATTAAAAAAATGTTCCTGCTTCTCTCTCCTTCCTGCTTCTCCTTTCCAGAGATACCCCACTGAGGAGGATGTCCTATATGGAGGTATGACTATAAAACTCAGGACTAAAAGATAAATCAGGTTGAAAGGAACCTCAGAATGTCCCTGTGAACCTGAGCAACAGGTCCATTACAACCAGCAGACCACCTGCAGCTTTTGTATATATACTGCTAATCCAGTGAAATTGGATTAAAATATTTTCCAAGAAGTTCTCTGTGGGGGACTTGGTCAGTTACAGCTCTTGTAGCTGAACTGCAGCTTTTGTAAAACATAACAGCAGGTATTCAAGTGCTCCAGTTTGATCCAGTAACAAACCACAGGCAGGAAGGAGCAAGTTATGACCAATGGGAAGACGTTTATAAGAAAGGCTTCAATAAACACGAGAGAAACAGACATGAGGAACAGCAGCCAGCAGAAGAATGCATGGTTTCAAATAATATTCAATTTGCCCAAGGCCTGTGAAACCTTGTTCAGTAGCAGCCAAAGACAAAGTAGTTTCCCTCTTAAAGCCAAACTGGGCACTGGGCAGCCTCACATAAAGGACATGGCATTGGTGCCTCTGCAGCACAGCTGGGAGGTGTGGATAGCATTCAACCCTCCAAGCCACCCTGCAAAAGGCGTGGTAGTGTCGTCACAGAAAGGACTTATGCTCCACACCAGCCAGGGAATGCTTTTCAGTGGCAGTCAAAGGAAAATCTGTACCCCAGCCAAATAACAACCTTCTTTCATCCTGGCAGCTCTCCCTCTTATCTACAGGCCCGTGTCTTTGTTAGGTTCTTTTTCTCTGTATGCAGCAGAAATCTCATCTGTTGTACCCGGAGTGCTGCGAGTTCTGTTTTGCCCTTGGCAGCCAAGATACCAAACCTCCCCTGTGGCTCCATTTTTCTTCTCCCATTCCCAGGCAGCCACAGCACTCTGAGATCCATCCAGGATGGATGAGTGACTCTCTTGTTTTAGATTTCACTTTTGTGTTATTTTCTTTCCTTTGAGAGTACGAGCTTAACAGTGTTTACGGGAGACAAAACTATTATCAAGTCCAAACTGACTGCCTTTATTTCTGACCATTTATTCCTGGCCTTATTTTTAGCTCATTTTGTTCTCCTCAAGTCAAACAGTTGTTCTCATTTATAATTCCTGTAACTAGGCTCTCTTTTTTCCCAGCTGACTGCTCACACACATTGCCATCGCTCCAGACCTGTCATTCAATGAATTATTTTCCAGGACATCCAAAAGCATAAATGGCCAGAGACTCTCAAGTACCTATTGCTGTGCATAACCCCCAAACTGCTGACTTTCAAACATCTAGATTGGAATCAGAAGAGAAATCCAACATATTTAAGTAGCCACTAGCTCAGCAAGGACAATGGCAATCAAGCATCTCACAAATAACTGGGGAATTGGAACCTCTTGTGTGTAATGGAGTTTAATTCAGCTCCACTCACAAGTCAACATTTTAGGCAGGAGGGCAAATCAGAGTAATTTAAAATATTTAGTAATATAGCTCTGGTACATTAAAATTTTTGGGGTACTCCATCTTACTTTTATCTATGTTTTAGCTACCAAATTTTTGCATCATTGTCTGTTTGTTCTGGTGCTTTCTACCTTAAGTAGCATCACTGGTTTCAAGGGGACCCCTCACAGCTGGCAAAATACATGTCTGCCCTTTAAACACAAGCAAAGGGACAGGATTCTTCTGCACAGCTCCCTCCTATGTCATCTGCTATGAACTTCACACTCTTCTTGTAAACACCATTGTCTTAATGACCTGATCTTGAGAGAAATGAAACAGCCTTGGAGGCAAAAGAGAAACATAGTTTGCTCCAGAGGATACACTCAGAACTCATGCTGACATATGTTTAATCTAAAGGTTTTAAGTGCCATAGAAATGAAGGCATGGAACAAGCACCACATTTAGTGCTTTGATCTTAATGAATTTAGGTTCCGTGTATTCAATTAACCACAAGTGTTGATGAGAGCAAAATGATAATTCTGGAGCACAGTAAATAAAATGCAATTAAAAGCACCAATGTAGCAGCACACCTGGGAGTTACATTTGTGCAAGAATATGATTCAATAACAGATTGGGGACACATGTCTCAGAAACATTAGTGTAATATCTGCAAAAAAAAGTGACAAATTTCTTTAATTATGGCATAAGCTTAATCAAGTTGCAAAAATGTCAGAAATGTCTGATTCAGCAGCTTCTTCTTAATGGCAATATAATACCACCGTGTCCACCAAACAAAATAAATTTCCTTCTGGTAGATCTGCATGTGGAGGAAAAGCTTTTTGTTATTCTTCATCAATACATGATTTTAAGTCCAAACTTCCTCGTGCCCTGGTCCACTTGGAGAATTCCTATAAAAATGAAGTCTGTAGGCATATAACACCACCTCACCTCTCCAGCAATAGCAGTTTTCACATATGTACCACACAGTAAAAGAATATTAAATAGACCTGTTGAGTCTGATAACAAATGAGGTTGTAAGCTAAACATATGGCCTGGAAGATTTAGAAATTGCTGTCTCTAAAAGTAGAATTAATGGGGCTTTTAGAGAGTCACTGAAAGAAAGATTCCTTACTGGCTCATTTAGTGTCAAACCATCACCCAGCCCCAAGTAAAAACCTTCACAACCTTCACAAGGTCATTTTTCTCATGGATATGAATGAAGTTAGCAGTATCACATCTTAGACAAGGTAGTCCTTTTCCTTCTGTGTTTCTTTTGCCTTACAGTGGACCACAAGTATCAAGATACAGCAATAATATACTGTATGGATCCTGAAAAAGGTATTACTGACATGCCTAATTAAAAGGTGTATGTTAAACAAAAACAAAACCCCAAAACTACAGAGCACTAGTAAGGTTGATTTGCTAGAATAAATATGATCTAAGACAGTAGCAGAGAACAAATTTAATACAATTTTGGAATTCAGCAGCCATTAATAAAAAGAAATAGAAGCAGGAACTTCCTGCCCCACACAGCTCAGATGCTTGGGGAGCATTCTCTGGGCAAGCCCTGAGCACCCCAGTGCTGCTGTTTGAGAGACTCTGGTGCAGCAGGTATAAGACAGTGCCTTGAATTCTGGACAGGAGACCTGAAACAGGTTGAAAAAAAAGTTAAACATGAGCCCAGTGTGCAATTGAAAAGGGCTTGAAAAGGCAACTTAGGAGAAAACTGAAAACAAAGAGAACCAGTTTATAACTATTTGGGTCATAAGGCAGCTGTTTGCCAGCAAAGCACTGAAAAAGCAAAGGGTTGCAATGCATTAAGATCAATGATATAAAATAAAAAACAAGGAAAAATCCACAAGATAGACACTGAGTAATTTCTCACAGGGAGACACAAAAGTCTGTCTGTAAAAATGGTGAAGAGCCCCTCAAGAAACTCTTTTTAAAAAGAGTTCCACAAAGCTCCTGTGTCCAAAGGGTACATGACAGAAAACAACCTGGTGCTGGGAGAGGCTGAGATGGATGGCCTCTCATGTTTTGCTGTGCTCCCAAACTAACAACCACAGGGATTGCAGCTGCAAGTGCAAAATCTGGTACCTTCCGGGAGGGTTTGAAACACAAGGTCACAAACAGAGACACAACAAACACCTGACCAAGGTTTTAACACGGGTGGTTGAATGAAAACAGAGGTGCAACAATTATTTCTGTTGACTGGGGGAAATGGAGTTGTCAGGGGAGAGAGATGATGAATTTCTTGCATCCTCTCCCCAGGCCATTGGTGGGTATGAGAAATTCCTCGAGACTGGTCTTTCACCCACGCTTGGGGATGTCATTGCCCCAGAGAAGGGATAACCAAGCTGTGCAACTGAGTCACATCCGAGAGACTGAAGAGAAAAAAATCTTGTGTGTCTGCTTCAAATAAAATTGCAAGTTAATATTATCTGGTTTTTAACGTAGAGAGCAGGAGGAATATTAAATAGTGAGGAGTATTAGAGGATGTGTTTCTCTTTGGGGGCCTCCCATCTCCACCCATAAGGAGATACAGGAAAGGCTGTGGTCTTCCCAAATCTAGACAGAGAGCAGCTCAAGAGAAAAAATAAATATTTTCCCTGTTTTGTCAAAGAAAAGCACCATTTTCTATACATAAGTAGTATTTTAAATGCATCTATTTGTCATCTGGCACTGTGGAACCCCCAAAGTCTCACATCCAGAGCTTACATTCAAAGATCTTCACTATGAAAATAGATGTCATTTGGCTAAACTGCAAATATCAATAAAAAAATAGAATTGCTGAATGCAAAGCATCTGATCAGAAATATCAAAATGCATTTCCTCTCAGAAGTATCAAAATGCATTTCCCCCTACAAATATTCATTCAATCACAGTAGCTGAGAAAATAGAGACACAAGGGAAATCATCAGGTCAGTTAGTCTGTCCTTTTTCTTCAAGGTAAAAATCAGCTATTCCAAAAAATAGAACCTGTAAATTAGCCTTCAGCTTAATGTGCCTTTCACTATTTTTCATGCTGTGGAGACAAAAAAAAAAAAAAAAAAAAAAAGAACCAGAGCTGATGAAATCCACATTTCAAACCAACAACAAATAAAATACTGTTTCTCTTGAGGCTGGTATGCAAAACCCCTCAAATTACTGTAATGAAATGTGAGTGGTGTACAAAAAATGAAGAATACCCATCTAATGAAAGAAATGAACATTGTGAAATGAGTGATTTGTTGGATGCTGTGAGCACAAGCGGCCATGAATCCTTTTCAGAAGCAGTCAGAAAAGCTTACAATGGCTCATAAATCTAAAGCTGGGGGGGAAAGAAACAGAGGCAGAAATAAAGTAAAGCAGCTGAAAGGAATGTGAATTTCAGTCATACACACTTTAGTTTAGGTGCTCTCTCTTCTCCTGTGTTTCTCTGCAGCCAGGTAAATTCCAGTACACAGGTGGGGTCTTGTACACATCTCACATCCTGGCATTGGCCTATGGAAAATGTACACTCAGAAATAACTTCTCTCATTGATAACAGAACTGCTCCTAATGTTCTATCTTCCTAGGCAGCAAAACCAGCAGATCACCCAGCAAATATGAAGATAAAGATGTTATTTGAAAGTAATAATAGATGTAGACTCTTTTTCCAATTATATACATGAGGAAACAATTTAATGTGTTTTTCCAAACACGCCTTCATAAGAATAACGTCCTTTATAACTTTGGCATTTTGTTGCCAGTACCTCTGGGCATTTATCATTTTTGGGACTAATGGCAGTCAGAAGGCCTGCATATAAACATTTAAATTTATCTGTGTGATATTTATTGGGGAAAAACTATACAGAGAGCTTTTGTGGTTTTACCCTATTTTGAAATACAAATGCAAAGTATCTACTTATCTTTATCTACTTAAACCCAGCTAACTACTGGTTACACCACCATGTCTTAAACATAATGGCAAAAGCGATAACTGATTATTAAAAATAATAGTGAAACTATTATTTTTAGATAAAATAATAAATAATTATATTCAGATCTTAGTAATCTTCACTTTTAAAATTCAACAAATACAAAATTCAATGAAAGTCGGTTTCAGTGTGAGACTACCCTGATATAAAGAAACAGAAAAAAGGAAAAGCCTCCAAGGATTAGTGCAAAATAAAAGTTTGAACTGAATAAATCCAAAATGGAAAGAAGGGAAGGGATATGAATGCTCAAGGAGCACTCTGAATGAGAGTAAATTATGCAAGCATGGAGAAAAAGATGCCACTCTGCTCACTTTCTTTGTCTCATTAGAGACCTGGGGAGAATTTTGAACATGCTGAGAGAAGGCTGTTGGTCTGAGGTCCACTGAGCTGCAAAACAGTGGAATCACTGTCGTTCACTGGCTGAGTCTAATGTTCATGGAGAATGCTGGACATGCAGGACTCCAGGGTGAAAATGTCTTTAGTCAGTTCGTGGTGAAAATTACAGAAACTGCCAGGGGCCTGTTTGCCATGCACCAGGCCACTTCCATCACCTTGGTTCAGTGGATCCCATGCTGGAGTGAGAAAAGCTCTTTGATGGCAGTTGTCACTCAAGAATATCTGAATTGCCTCTTCAAAAGACAATTTTTCTTCCTTATGGAGCAATGTAATTGCCTATACTAACCTCCATTGTAACACTAGAACAATTTCAGCTGTTCAAAAAGGGGACATTTGAGACTGATGTTTCATGACATAGGAGCTATTGTAAAAAGACTAGGTTTAAGCCTTAATTAGGTTTAATTAAGACTAATTTGTCCTGGCTACTCATTGTTGTCTCTGTTCAGCACTTTTTCTCCCCCTGAGTTTCTCAGTTATAACTTCTTTTAAATCAGGCTCACTTTAAAAAAAAAAAAAAAAAAAGGATGAAAAAAAACTTTT
>VYXF01001418.1:256779-298394 GCA_013397295.1 Polioptila caerulea
AAAAAAAAGGCTGAAAAACAACTTTTCAGGCACAATTTTTTTTTGTTCTGACCAAAGATCATTTTTTTACATATTCAACAGGACAGCCTGCAAGAAGTTTACCCAGCTGACAGAGGGCACCCTACTTCCTAGAGACCAGAATATGCTGCCAGGGGAAGAAAATAACTTACACTAAAACCACAAGAAAAAAGGTTCTGTGACATAGAGTTACAACTTGAGATTCTCCCTCTCATTAAATCAGCATCTTTCTAAACTTACTGAACATACATTGCCATGCTCTGGGAAACCATGGAAAGAGATTAGCTGATTTCAAGCACAAGCTGGAAGCTACAGAGTGTGTCTCCAGGTCCTTGTCTCCACAGCAGGTGATTTCAGATGGAAAAGGCCATCTGTACAGTCCAACTCCCCTAAAGCCTGCAGGTCACTTCCCAGCAAGAAACTTTGCCTCCAAAGTTTCCCCTTTCCTTTTCTCAAGGTCTTTCCCAACACTATCTCTAACCCAGCTCATGTTGAATCAGAACAGGAAATAAAAAGGAAAAGAAAACACATTTTATGTGTCAGCTACAGCAACTACTGATAATGTTCCTAGCAGCAATCCTTCCTTCTTGAAAAAGAGATGAAACAAAAGCAGCAGCAGGGCAGAAATGTGCCTGCTCCCTGGCCTCCTCACTGTGGTAACAACAGGAACATTTGGCTCTTTCCAAAGCAGCATTCAAACCCATTTACCCCTTTCTTCTGTACATCCTGTAAGCTGCTCTCCTGCATTTGAGGCTCTCACTTCCCTCCTGCAGCTGGGGAAACAGCCACAGACTTTTCTCCAAAATGAAATTGTCAGCTTGTTCTCATTTGTTCAGATGCTGGTTTTGAACCAATTTTCTTTTGTCTCCTCTTTCTTTTGTAAAATTGACATTCATATGCCTTCCCTGGGCACATTCAGTGTCCCTGCTGATGGATTCTGACCTGGGCAGGCACGGAAACCCCGAATGTGGTGCTGTTCTGCTCTACTCCCTGTTTGATCTCAAAAATTATTAATATTTTATTGGCTGGTAGAAATATGACATCAGCAATGGCCCAGCCAGACATCCCAAAGGCAGAAAATTCATTTGCTCTCAGCTGTCCTGATGTTGAAGGTTCTGTACAAGTCCCTTCATGCTGGGATAAAGCCACACTCCACAACTATATCATAACTCTAAATGTGACCCCTTAATGACACTGCAGTCATTTTTTTGCCAGCTGGCAGTGGAGTTTTTGCTGTGTACATTAGATATAAAGATCAGATAGATTTTGGAGAGTACACACGGCCAACACTGCAAGCAGTCTCTGGAGCTAAAGGGAGCCTCAGGCACACGACACTCACAAGTTATTTTCAAGCTAAGAGAATTTAGCATCCTCCTCAATCTAAGATAAATATTCAAAGAGTCACTCATCACATCTTGGTAGCATCATCAGCATTGCTGTTGAACATGAGCTCAAGTTTTTTTCTTCTCTTTTTATTTTTTTGCCCTGTTCTAAACAAACATGTTTTAGGATCAATAAAATCTCCATTTCACTTCATCATGATCTCATTCCTTTCATTAAAAGGGTGAATAAGATATTTTAGAGAAAAAAAAACCCTCAAGAAAAAGCATACATTATTTTGATGGAGATATTTACTTTCTTTGCTATGAGACACATTTTCAAATAAAATATTTGTGAAAAATCACACTGCTATGCAAACTAAGATGTTGAATCACCCATCAGAAGCCTCGTAGACTCTGAGGTCATTAAAATTCAGAATAGCAGGACAGCATTTTTCTATTACCAAAAAGAAAAAAAAAAACAACCCAAAACCATTCCTGCCTCCTCCTAATACTTTTTAAAAGGTTTTGAACACATATATTTGTATTTAAAAATATATATTTGAATACATCTGTAGGCTACCCTTTCCTTCTTTCAGTGTTTTCTACCTTTGCTTTTTTTGAGTGAGAGGTGACATAAGTCCACAACTTTTATCCTATAGTACATGACATTCATGGTATGTCCCAGAGTATCTAGGGAAACTCCTTTGTTAGTGACAGTGCAGGATCACACAAAAAAATCCTTCTGGAAAATCATGTGGAGCACAAGGACATCAAGAGAAGAAAATTCTTCCCCCCTGTGGTGGGGGGTGGGTTCATGACACTGATTTCCAAAGCAGAATTCTGAAATTGTCTAAATGTTAGCCTGGCTTCACCCCAGTAGAAAAATAAGGGACACCAGTAGATACCAAAAATTTATGGCAATTCCTGTGTAACACAGGCATGTTCTAGTGACACCTGTGACCTCAGGACAGGCCCCCCCAAAATGCCTGACAAGGCCCATTCTTTCTTCACTCCTGATAACTGGAAGATTTCAGACGCTCAGGTATCCAAATTATATTAATATATTCATACTACATCCTTTCATTTGGGGAAACTCAGGCTGTTTGAACAAATATTTAATTAAGCCTCATATGGCACAGCAGGGAAAATATTTTTAATGATGTCCTGCGGTCAAAATCAAAATTTCCTGTCAGTTCCCTCAGAGTGGTGCCTGAATTTTAATCCTGTTTTGTTCACACAGATAGAAGGGCTGTATTTAGAAGCACTTGGCAAGCCCTGAGCTCTCTTAGTTATTCCTCACAATGCTGGGACAGCTTTGGGATGAAGTGTGGCAGATGTCAGAGAGGATACAGCAACCCTCTGAGCAAAAGGGCTCAGGATGGGAAGCACTGGATGGGCAAATGCATGAATTTATCTCCTCTAGCACCTGGATAAAAGACCTTTGGCATCTCTAATTCTCTGAAGCCATGGTCTGAGGTCTACAAGAAGCAGTGAGATGTCTTTAATTTTACCTATATTCAAAAGTCTCAAAGTTTTTTTTAAGGGTTTACCTATATTAAAAGGTTTTTTAAAGGGATCAAGACTACATCAATGCCAAAACACAGACAAGTTTAATATTAGAAGCTGAAGGTAATTACTGAGAAGTTTCATCTATGTGTCTTTTCTGGCAAATTTTCCATTGCTCAGAGATTTTTATCAGCCTCTGGTTAGAGAAGTTAAGCTTTTCCTCTAGGACAAACCAAGTGTGAGGGACTTTAGTCGTAAACTGAACTGAATAAGGAGATTCTCATCCTGGCCTTTCCCTTTTACAATTGTTTCTCATCCTTAATGTCATTGCTTCATTTGCAGACTGATATAAACCAGAGTATTTTCAGCATCTCCCTTAAAGGGATTGGAATATCCAGAGCAAGAGTGTGCTGGGAATTGATCACTCAGATCTTACAGGAAATTAAGATGTGTCCTGGTGGAAGGGAAATCAAGATATTGATGTAATCAAAGTAAAAAACTGGTTTGGACATACCACATCAGCAAGGTATAATCCAAATTGCTGTTTCAACAATGTCACTGGGACAAGGAAAGAAGCAGGATTCTGGTCAGATAGGAATTAACACAGAAACAATGCCAGGGCCCAATTTGCTACAAATTACAAAAATTTATTTTAACCAAGTTCAAATGGCTCCTTTCTTTTCAGTCAGTGAGACCACATTTTAGAAGTATCTCCAGTAAAATAAACTGGAATTCTTGCTTTTTAAATAGATGAAAATATTTCAGGAAGTTAGGAAACACTTATTAATACATACTGACATTTGACATTACTTTCATAGAGCTTAAAGCATAAACAACATTTCTTAGCAGGTAGCCACTAGCTAAAAAGAAAAAAAAAGTTCTAATGAAACAAGAATTAGTTCAAGACTAAGAAAGCATCTATTCTCAAAATTAATAAATTGCTTAAAAATATAATTTGACATCCTACATAATGTCTCTGAGTATTTCTTTGACATGGATACATTCATCAAATTATACCAGCCTTTAGATTTCTATTCCATCAAGAAGTAGGAGGAAAACGTCACCTTTGAACATGACAAATGTCACTATGAGCAGAAATGGACAATGACTGATCACTCAATAACCAGAGATCCTTCTCCTGCTTCGTTCCATTGTCTGTACTGCAACAGCAGAAACAAATACTGAGCTGGCAGCAAAAGAGATGGATTGTGATGTGTGCATGTCTAACGCACTAAAAAGGTGCTCTGGACACAGATTCAGAGAAGTGCAGGTACAGCCAAGCTTGAGGGATTTGGCTTTGCAAACACTGACTGCAAGATGGCCACTCTTTTATTAAACACAAGCAGAGAATGATGAATGCAAGCCTGGGACACTGCAAAGACATTTTCCCTGCACTCCTGTGCAGGCACCTGCTGTGTAATTGTCAAACATCACTGGTGAGTCCCAAACACCATTCCCAGGGTGGAGATACCTGGTAAGAAGCAGAGCCTGGAGACACCAAAGCATGAACAGCCATTCAGAAAAACATGGCACAGCAGATTGCTTACATCAATTCCAGATCCATTGGTATTTATAATACCTACATATGCACCTAATCCCAAACCAGTTTTAGCCAATATGTCAACAAAATATAAAGGCAAATAAAAAAAAGAGATTTTCATTTAATCTTTCAGATTCTTTTAGTTTTCTCATTTTTTTGTGTGGTTTAATTGTGGTTTTTTTCTTTTAAATATCCCAAATAGGTTATATTCATAGAACACCAGTTTAGAAGGAAGAACAAAAGCGAAAACAATTTCAGCAGTCACTTTTGTCTCTGCCTCTCAATGTCCTTTCTATTAAAAACCTGAAAGCATAATGGAACCAGAACAACATTTTAAATTTACAGAACCAGAATTTTCATACTTTTCTAGGCATCATGCTATGTTCACAATTAATCAAATTAATCCCAGTTTCAAGGAACTTTTAAGAGCACCAAGGAATAGCTGATTTATCTTGTTGCCCACTCTCCCATTTATTAACATCGTTTTTTCACTCTTCTGCAGTTTACTAGCAGTAAACAAATCCCATGTGAGACCAAATAAAATACTTCTTTTGTAATGTTAATGCTGCTGTCTTTATAAATCTTCAATTCAAGGTGCAGCCTTAGCTCCTTACAGGCTTTGATTTACGAGTGGGTTGACCTGGGCCTAACCCTGTCAGCTTTGGTTCTGTAACAGTCCTTAGCATTTCAGGCCTCTGATCTGGCAAATTCCTGAGAGAAAAAAAAAATTAACTGAGGAGGGCTCTCTCTGATAGGTGATAAAGCCCTTTTCTTTACAGGTTACACTGGAGATGGGGTTATGGTCAGAATTAATTGAGAGAGACACAGAGACAACAAAAAAAAAGTCACATGAGAAGAGTAAAAAAAAAATAAAGAGAATACAGAGTTTATGGGAGAATTATTGAATAGGGAATAAGGAGGTGCTGAAGGGAAGCAATCAATTCCCATTTATAAGGTAGGGAGCCTAGCAAACTAATTAGCATTAGAGCCAGATCAATTTTCTTACACAAAGTATTTTATGAGATTGTTACATGACAGTGTGCTAATTAAAACTGATCGGCCTAATTAGAGCAGCATTAATAACACGGCAGGCAGTGGCAGCAGCACCCTCAGTCCGTGATGTGCTTCACAGATAAAGACACTGAGAGTCATCACAGGCAGCCCCTGTTTAACAGGACATTTTGGTTTGCAGCAGGCCAAGGCTGTGAACAGCCTGCTTCTGTTTCTGTGCTGGAGGAACAGGAAGAAAAATGGCAAATTAGACAGCACAAAAGGGAGAGACAAATTGAGAGCTGAAAACAGCAGTGTGTGTGAGAGAGAGGCAATTAGTGAGAAACAATTATAAAGCACAGGCCTGATTGTCCCATGCCCTGAACTCTGGGAAATCATTTACTGGGAGATCACTCCAGCAGGGTTTCAGCCAGGCTTTGCTTTATATTCAATAAAAAGCTTCATACAATGCAAGGCAGGTGAGAAAAACCTGCTCAGCTCAGCAAATTCCAGATCTGAGAGTCTACAAACTCTGATCAGTCTCCAGGTTTCCAGGCTTCCCTGAAGGACCGAGTGGACAACCAGGATTTCACCAGGCTGGCCATGAGAAGCTGTCCAGACTGAAGTTTTGATGAGCTTGTTCTTTGTAAGAATTTTTTCTGAACATTAATAAATCAAGAAAATATACTTTTTTTTTTGTTTGTTCCCTTGGGAAAACACCAGGTAACATAAGCAATCCTGATTTTATAATTCCAGAAAATGAATGAAATTTCATTAAAATATGCTTACAATTGGACTCTGAATAATGAGTAATGGATGAATGAAGAACCTTCCACAAGAATTTGACACAAGACAAATCAAATTATTTTAGAAATAAAGTGCTCTTTAAATATACAAAAAGAAGTCAAATTATTATCAAATAAGTTGAAAAATAAGACTCATTCAGAACTAAGTAGAATATCCCCCAATGGTGTTTTGGTGTCTGTTTCCCATTTAGGCTTTTACCTGCTGTGATTTTGCCATGATAAGTGAGAAATTACCTGCACTGAAAAATCAGGATATTTAGGGTTTAAAATAATACCTGCAGCAGATCAAGGTATTGTAAGTTTCTTATAAATGAGAAAGATAGGTATTGCAACAAGGTATGCATCTAGACAATAAAAAAAATAACTTTCGAAAGTAGAAATTTGGGGCTCTTTTTTAGTTCTGGGGCAAGGTTTCTAATCTATAACAGTTCTGGTGATAATTGCTGTCAATGTTTTATTCCTCACTGTACAAAACAAACTTAAGCAAAAAAAATTACTTGGTGTTCTGCTTCCAGAAGCTTCTGCCTTGAATCCCCCTGTCCTTGGCACTGCTGTCTCCCACAGCAGTTGTTACAAAATAGGTACTTCATGCAAGTATTCTGCAAAGGAGATGCACTTCCAAAATTGCTTCAGCTATATCGGAATTTTTCCGCTCCTGTGGGCAAATTCTCACAAGCAAAGCAACGTAGTTGCAAGATAACTACTGGAAAATAAAGTTATTAAAGCATCAGAATTCAAATAGGATTTTATTTGGGGAATTTATTTTGCCATGATTTTCAGCTTCTCTGAGTAGAGAAGTGCTTACAGAGAATTCCCACCCAGAGAAAAAGGAGAAAAGAGGACAACAGAAAAACCCATGAAGAACCTGCAATAAATGACAATATCATGCTTATAATTTTAGTTGTTTGCTTATCATGCATGAATATGTACTTATTGCTTTTATATAAGTTTTTTACAGAATTTCCTAAATCTAAAAACATTCTTGGTACAAAAGCATAGCAGCACAGAAGTAAAATACATACAGGATTTGATATTAGGTTTCACAAATTAGAATTATTAAGCTTCACATTAATTACATAAAAGTTCATACAAAGAAAAGAATTTCTGCAATGGGGAAGGTAAATCTGCCACTAAATTATAGACTGAAATACCTAATGAGGCTGAAGAAACCAGGACAACTCATAGACCTTTGCTGAGCTGACCACATGTTTCAGCTTTGTGCTCCTTCACAATGCACAGGATCTTCCAGGTATCACCTAAAGAATTTCTATTTATTTTACACAAACCTATCTCAGAACTGTGGGGAGATTTTACCAACAGGCATTTGACAACACTTGATTAACCCATGACCTGGAGAATTATGAATAATTTATTACTAAGTGGGGGAAAAAAATTTAAAAGTCAAAAGCCAAATGTTACAGAGAAATGAACCATTTTTGCCCTCATATCTGAGCCATTCTCTAGAACTTTCTGATGGGTTACAGAGCAGAATACACCTTGTGGAGCTGAAGCTCATCCTCGAGCTCCTTGTTCCTAAGGCCCTGCAGCACTGCCTCCATTCTCCTGGCTCACCATGACTACAAATCTTTGGCTTTTTAGGGATTTGGACTGAGACCCCATCTGTGAGGAGCTTCAGAAGCTCTGCTGAGCCCCAGATCCATCCTGTTATTTAAATGTATTGTTTCTGCAATATTGTTTCTGCCAGCTCTGCTGGCAGTCTGATCATACAGCTCTCCTGTTTGGAAGTACATAATATTTGACACAAACTGATTCAAAGACTGCAGAGGCTGCAAAAAACTTGTAGCAATGACTACTGTGTCATTGCTACACACAGTACAAAAAATGCATGGATATAGTAAGAATGAAATAAGTTCATCTTTAAGTGATCTGCCTCCATTTTTTTGCCAGTCCTACCCCTTACACTTTGAGAAAACTTGTCTTAGGAGTTTANACTTGTCATTGCTACACACAGTACAAAAAATGCATGGATATAGTAAGAATGAAATAAGTTCATCTTTAAGTGATCTGCCTCCATTTTTTTGCCAGTCCTATCCCTTACACTTTGAGAAAACTTGTCTTAGGAGTTTAGATTTCTTTGTACTGTGCATGGTTTCTTTTCCAGTCAACTTTTTTCCTCCACATAATTCCTTCATCCTTGGATGGCCTTATACCTAAATTACCCCATAATTACATTTTTAATGTGTCCATAATGACCATTTATTCTGCTCCCTTTTCACTTTTGCCATTCCTTAAGCTAACAAACTTTTATCTAGCAGTTTCTTTCCTCTTCTGCAGATTTTTCAGTCTGCAAAGTCTCTTGCTAGAGATTAGAAAATTCAGCTTATTCGTGGGCTGCATCCAGACCCTTTTTCATGATATTCCCCTCTGAGACTGACTTGGAAGAATTGTAGCTCACCCTCCTGGTTAAACTTCACAGTTTATGACTAACCCCATACACTCTACGTACTGATTGATTAAGATACATCACAATGTGATGTGATGTATCTTAAACTCATAAATTGTGCAGTATATACAAACAAAATCTGGTCTCCAGTCATCTCTTCCTGTCCTGAACATCAGTTCACCCTTATTTGTCTGCCTGAGTATGAATTTGATAGCTAAATTTATGGATAAGTTTCAAAACTGTGGTTCAACTATAATGGAAAATTACAGTGCTACCATTCAGCCCAATTTGTTGACTGTGGCAGTGCCAGATGTCCTGGGGAACTGCACAGAAAGTGTCCTTCAACTCTTTGGCTGATCCAAAGAGAAAGGTCTTTTTAACCTTTGCTGTCAGCAAATCATTGAGATGTTAACAAATATGATAATACAGCTGAGAAATCTGAAACGTTGAGCTTTGCAACAGAAATGATGTTTGTAGTTTTAGGCAGCGTTGTGAAGCCTTAAATCTGTTCAGATTTTTTTGAATGCTTTCAAAAGGCAGCTGCCTCCCCCTGTGTATCAAAATACCACAGGAAGGGCATTAATAAAACAGAGGTGCATCAAATGCATAAAAATAAGAACATGCTGAGAGGTCTGAAATTTTAGAATCTATAATCATGTTTACAAGTTTTATTTAGTTTTGTTTAAATACACCACTAATGGATGTTAAATATAGTGGTCCACATCCTCAGCTCAGGAAAAAAAAAATCAATGAAGTTTAAATAGATCTGGATCAGTTGTGGTTCTGCCCTTCTATCCTGATATTTACATTTCTGGTTGTTTATTTGTCTTCAGTCTGCTTCTTGAAGTTTTGCAAACCATGAGAAAACCATGATCTTTTGGAAACTATTTCTGGTGTAAGTCTCAGTGCTGAAAACAGAACCATACTTTCATGGAATCTCTTTTTCACTGGACCTGCTCACATGTTCCTATTGCTCAGAAGGAAAATTAAAGTTCGCACATTCCATGATAGGCTGTGGGCAATTTGAGTACAAACCACAGGAGAAAACCATACCTCAGGGTATTTATTTCTCTGGAAATGTGTCTCCTTAACCCCAAATTTTTCTAAGGATAGATTGGTTTTGGTGGAACAGTTTTTTTTTTTGGGGGGTTTTTTTTTTTTTTTTTTTTTTTTTTTTTTTTTTTTTTTTTTTTTTTTTTTTTTTTTTTTCATTTTGACAGTCTCAGTACAAATGTTTTGCGAAAGAAGAGGATATTTGCAATAATTTAGCTTGGATGTGTAAGATTTCAAGAAGGAAAAAAGCATTTCTGTATTGTTAGAATGAATGTTTCAATGGACTTCATCCTTACTCTTCTGCCCTATCCAAAAGTGCATTATAAAGCATTAATGAGATTTAATCCAATTACAACATATTTACAACAGCAATTTATCCTGTAGGTGGGAAAAATTTGTGCCTGACTATAGGAAAAAATCTTCCAGCTATGGAAAAGAATCAATTTTTATAACTCAAGTTAACTCTGTAGTTGGAAACACCCCATATCTTATCTGGAGGAGCATTGCCAAAACCAAAACTGGTGCTGAATGCTTTGAACAAACTGGCCAACAAACAAATTTCTTTCAGAACATAGAAGGGAGAATAAAGCAGCCCCCATAGAGTAAAGCATTATTTGCTGAGCTGGTGCACCAGAATCCTGAAAATCACTCCTAATTACAGCAGCAGCAAAGCTCCAGACAACTTACAGGTCAAATTTTCAAGGGAAAATGGTGTGAAGGGACACAAGGAGAGGTTCCTTGTTCAAGGTGACAAGAGCACCACTGGGAACAGAGCCCTGGCTTCCCCCACACCGTTTCATGCACCACACAATTAGTATGCTGTGCACAGTTTCACTCCACACAGTGAAAAATATTTTTAAAGAGACATCTAAAATAGCTCAAGAATACACAAATCATGAACCAGAATAGCTTTCAAATGAGTGATTGTACTGTTTGCTTGCCTGGAATCATCCCAACCACAGATGGAATAACTTCACCAAGACTCTTCTGACTGTGAACACTTTATGAATTTGGGGGTCATAGGAGCACTTAAGTGTAGATAAGACTACAGATCAAACTGCAAACCGGGTTCTGAATAATGAGTCTTCATTCTACATGCCATCAATGCATCAAAGGAGTCTGTTAATCCTGAGTTTACATTCAGATTTCCTGGATGATTTTCACACTCCACTGCATCTAAAAGCACCTGATTTCTCTTGCTAGATGGTGAAAGACATGTAACTAAGTCCTCCACAAAAACCTCTCATGAGACTGAGCGGGCCCATCAACAAGAGCACCCTCAGTGATAATTGGAAATAACTGCAAAGGGTTGAAGAAAGACATTTTATGACTTATGTTCTATCTCCCCCCTTAAACAAAGAGAGGGAAACATGAGGTGGGTGATGTCTCAGTGTTTGTTTCAAGGTCCAAGATGGCTTGGGTTGGATGGTCTCTGATGATCCCCTCAAGGAAGAAAGCAAAGTATGTCCTGAGGAATGGAGTAGGCCTGGCTCTGCCTGCTTGGATCCACAGACAACTGCACAGCTGGAGAAGAAATAATGGAGAGGAAATTCAGAAGCAATCAGGCAGAAAACCCTTTCCCTTTTTGCCATCTGTCTGAGCTGAGAGGCCTCAGGGGATGAACTTGCAGAGGACACAATGCTGTGGGGAATCCATGGGGCAAACAGAGGGACTCAGTCTGCTCCCAGGTGCACTGTGGCCAAGCATCCCCTCTCTGAGAACTTTGGGATGTGCTTTGGGTCTGCAGTGCTGCCTGGGGCCAGTCAGCCCCCTGAGTCCTTTGGGCAGAGGGCAGAGCAGGAGGGCAGAACATGAGGCTGATGGAGGACTCCAAAACAAAGCCCAAATTTGTGTTCCTCCCCTCACAACAGTGGGACAGACGCTCTCCAAGGTGCCAGGGGTGGGGATACTCCGTGGACACTGAGGGACACTGCTGCAGAAAGGGGCTGGAGAATGGTTTTGGCCAGGGCACAAGGCACAGAGGCAGCCCTGCACTTGGGGCCAGCTGTGAGGCATGAGGAGGCATCGAGCTGAGCAGGTCCCAAATCCTCAAGTGGACAGACAGGTTACATCTGAGAGTTCCATTTCTATCATCAATTTGGGGTGCTCCACTGTGGGCAAGCACACTCAAAGGTCCCCCCAAGCAGCCTGCGCCCCTGCTGGAGCATCTGCTATTCATCAAGGCACACCTTTATCAAGAAATCAGGACCCTGGAGAGCTCACTTCTTCAAAAGTATATATTTGACAGCATGGAACACAATCACCCCTTTTCCCCAGTCCAGGTAATGACATTCCTGAGCTTTCCCTTACTTCTCAGTGAAAGTGTTCTTAAAAAACACCTAGCTTTTTTTTTCTTTAAATAATTATCTCTAGTGCTGAAACCTGAGAATATTTCATTTTGAAAGTGACACTTCCACCTCAAATGATTAAAACAGACTAAGCTCTGCTTTGCTTCCTTTCCATTCAACTTTGATTTCCTTTTTACCACTCAATACCAGAATATTTTAAGTATTTATGTAACATTTTTTTCTTAAGTTTGAGATGAGGTTTTAACCAGCTATTCACAGAAGTAACAGGTAGAAAGATTTAAAAAGTCAAAGAGTAAGAAGCAAAAAGAAAAGAATAAATGAATACACCCCAGGCACCTCCTCCAGATACTATTTCTGCAGCATTATAGGAAAATAAAAAAAGAAATGAACACATGAAAGAAACTGTGAAGAGGTTTTGTCAAAAATCTGCTAGACATAAATTGAAAAAGCTTGCAATCAATATACAGCAAGGAAAAAAAAATGTAACCAGGTATAGGAATATTGATGTACCTGGCAATTTGTTTTGGAAAGTGCAACTTAGTGATCCAGCAATACATCAACTTCACCCCAAATAACAAGCAAGAGAGCACTCAGAGGACAGGTCTGTGAGGGATCTCAATATGACAGCAATAATTTTATGAATATTATGTGCCCCACTGGTGTGATATTTATGTCTTTGCTTTACAGTTCCAAGATGCTAATTCAGGCAGGAAAACTGGAAACAGCTTTGTACAGCACCATTTACCAAACTTTAAAGGACAACACAGGTGGGTTTTCTGCAAGGAAATTACACCTCAGGCTATTCTGAACTGCAACATCTGCTTGTAAACACAGATAATGAAGTGCAAGAGAGAAAACATGTAACATTTGGTGGATAAAAGCACAATATCCACGAAATGAGAGAAAAATGATGTAAGGAGTTCCATGAGCTCAATAAATTTCCCACAGCTATCACGAACATGGGACTCTAGGAAAAAAAAATCTAATAAGCAGGTGATTACCCTAAAAGTTGCAAATGTGCTTTTTCTAATGTTCAGAATATTTCATTTTAACACCTCCTCTTTGTTTCTTTTGTTGAATCTTAATTGTATTGTGTTCCTTGTCACTGGCTGCAGTTGTCAAATGAAAGAACAATGGTTACTGGGCACATAAAGATCATTTGAAGCCTTCTGCTTCTGGTTTCCAAATTGTGGTCACCAGAGAGACCTGGGCTAAGGCCAGACTGACCACAGGATCATGTCCTGCAGAAAATGGTCTGGTCTCTATCTCTACCTACTTCTGTCTTCTGCATCACAAATATGTAACTGCCTTTGTATTTGGAATGTAAGAGGTAAAAAATTTAAGCAAAAGATCTTTTCCAAGCTTCTTATAACACCAAAATTTATGTCAAGCAAACAATGAGAAGAAAAAAAAATATATGCATGAGTATGTCTGCACAAAAGAAGGAAAAAATTACAAAAGGCAATGAAAATGTAAATAGAGTCAGGACAGACTCATACATAGGATTAGAAATCTAAATCCCACTCAGGATCAAAATAAGAAAGTAAGGCCTGTATAAAGTATCTGCCCCTATATTTAGTCATACTTTTTATTCTGTGCTGCTGCAACTCCTGTTATCACATCATAAAACCTGCACAAATACACAAGACACTGCCTGGAGAAAGAAAGGCTTCCTGAACAAACAGACAAATATATGTCTGCAGTTCCTGACACAAAGGAGTTTATAAAAGGGGTGAACACTTGAATATTTTGTGTTTCCCTGAAGGTGAGAAGTCTTTTACTTTTCATCTCCAAGAGGACTTCACAGAATCTGAAGTTAATTTTCTGTGATTATGAACCCTGGCTGGGGAGGGAGAAACTCTCCACAGAAAAGGTCTTTGATCCAAGGTAGTCACCATGGAGCACATAAATGTGAATGCTTTCCAAAGTGCCATACCCCTTTTGCTTGTAAATAAATCATCCTGTGAGATTCTATCCATATATATTACCCTATCTTAAGTGCTTACCCTCTTCTAAACTCACAAAAATATCACAAAATTAAGGGCTGCAAGTAATTTATACAGTGTTTGAAGAGAAGTTATAATCAAACCATGATCAAATTGTCCAAAACTAGTTTTAAATAATAGCACTAAATCTTTGGTAGGGTTGGAATTTTCACACGTTCTTGAACGATGGGATAGACATTTTATAAGACAGCCTTTCCATATATGTTACATGTGTGTAAATGTGAAACCAAAAGAAGTTCCTGTGTGCTTTGCTCTTGATTTAGAGCACTTTGCCTGATGAACTGCCAATTCACATTGGTGTTAGTAGAAAATCATCTTCACTAACTTTGATAGCGTTGGAGGTGGAACCTGCAGTGGAAAAACAGTAGTCAGGATATAACTGCAAATATCACACTCAGTTAAGGGACAGCTCAGCTTTCATCACACAACAAACAGAAGGTTTCAACTCTGAAATCCTTCATTCTTTCCTCATTATCCTGCTCTGTGAAATCATTCCACCCTGTTGCATCAGAAGAATGACTGCTTGCAAATACCTCGTGTTCTGTCATTATCAGCAGTGATTGTCAGAGAAAAGAGCTTTGAACTTCAGAATAACTTGGAATCATTTCCACCATCAACACTTAGGGAAGAATTTTTAAAATATTGAAAAGTTCTCAGTCTCTGCCATTTCGTTTAACAAGGAAAATGTAGAGCCAACTTTTGCTGGGTCAGATTTTCTATTCACATGCCAAAAGCTGCAAATGACACATTATCTACTTTCTCATCTTATTTGTAAAGCGAGGGGGGAAAAAAAATCTATTTTATTGAGCTGGATGCTCGGCGCTCTCTCACTAACACAGTATTAAGCACCCTTTTCTGTTGCTGGAGCAGAGCTTTAAATTAAACACCAAATCCCTTTTGTCAGGTGAGGCATGGCCAGTGCAGCCACCCCTCAAGCAGGGGTGACACTTTGGCACTCTGGGTCTGTCACCAGGCATTACTGCCTAATGCATCACTGCTGGTAGGGCACAGCTCTTGCACACCAACCAATTTAAGCTTTCTCCCTCTCTCTTCCCATCAAGTCTTTTATTGATATTGGTTCCTCTAATAAAAATTCTTTTCTAAATCCAATCAACAGCTGTTTTAGTAGGCCAGAAACAGAAAATCAAAGATTTGAAGGCTTGTTTTTGAGTTTAAAAAATCGTTCTGAGAGTCTGGGGAAGATATTCTCTCTGACCTGTGAGGAAACAAAAAGCAGCTCTGGATATTTGATTTATACAGGTGCAAGGAAAGTATGGAAATCATTTGCAATCTATCCCCTTCAAATGCAGGAAATTGAAGGGCATTAGAGACAGCTGAGGGGTTTGGGGACTATTCTGTGATTTGAATCCATCAGTATCCACACTCCTACAAAATTCAGCAAATGGATATACATCATTTGAACTTCAATTGTTCATGAGCATGTACCACCTCTCCCAACCTGCTCCTAAACGAGGATCTTGTTCCTCCAGGCTGAGAGTGCTTACATTGAAAACTGCCCCAGCTTGGTTTGTGATCAAGTTTGTGCAAATCTTAGGCCTTTACCAGGTTGCATTCTCTGTAGGAAAGCAAAAATGTCTAATCCTTGGGTTTCACTGGGTTTTCTAGGTCAGCCCTGAACTGGGATGCCCCAAAGGGTTCAGGGCCATGTTTGGCTCCAAGTCTTACACAGCTCTGCTGGCAGAAAAGAGTCCTCAAAGGTCTCTCAGCAAGAGCAACAGCAATTTCAGGGGGACACAGGAGAAATAATTAATCCCTTCCAGTTTGAATATGAAAGGTGTGTTTTAAAAGGTATGAAAACTTTACAGGATCACTCATAGCAAGTGATCTCAGCAAGAAAAAGATTGGCTGAAACAAGACAGGAGCTTTAATGAAGTGCTAGACATAGAATGAGGGACAGAGTGAACCATGGACTAAGCTCCACAATAAAAGCAGAGCTTTACATCAAATGTTGAATAGAGGTGGAATAGGAGGGAGAAATGTTCCAAAATTTGGATTTCTTCCATGACTACATTATCAAAACCTGTAATTCAGCCTTTTAGAAGCTTTGAATTTTGGGCTGCAAAAGATATTAAACCAAAGTATTTCTAAAACAGGAGAATAGAACGAACATCAATATTTTCTTTTGCCATCTGAACCTGAGAGTTCTGGTTAATGTTAGAAAAGAGAGTGATGCTACTGTTTCAGAATTTCCCAACTGGTTCATTCTTCCATGGACTAGGCAGTTGTAAAGACAAAAGTCCATATTCAAATGTCAGAAGCTTTCAAACTATTGAGTATTTGAATTAACTATTCAATACACATATTCATCAGTACATGTCAAAACTTTTCTTTTAAGGAAGTATGTCAGGAACAATTAGATGAAAATATCAGAAAATTTATTAAATTGCCTTTTTGAAGACATGAAATTGCAGAATAAAACACAGTTGTTTTTCAGACAGCCACTTACAATCACATCTATTGTCTGGAGTAATCAAAAAGGTTATTTGTGTTTTTGAAAAAAGAATGTTGAATTTTTGTTGGAAGAAATAAATTGCATAATTTGAGTAATCCATTCGTTGCCTTTCTTTTTTCCCCCCTATCTTTAAGGAAAATAAAAAAGAGAAAACAAAAGAAAATTTTCCTGTTTTTGTACAAAAAGGGTTGACTAAGAAGAGAACAACTTTATTGCATTTTGGATTTCTCAAAAGTGTATCATGTCAGAGCTCTGCACACATAATACAGCCGTACACACATTTTGTGACTACAAGCACTGAAAGAATTTCCATTATGAGCTATCCACCCGAAGCAGCAAACCACAGCAAATGGTTCCATTATTAGCTGGTTTTAACATAGAAAATGGCCACCAGAATGCTTTATAGAAAATTGGATTCTTCTGGTTTTAGAAGAACTATGCAAGAAGCAGGCCTTGCTGTTTGAAAGCAACTAAATCAGGCAAGTAGTAATCACAGTGTGTAAGGGATGGACAACATTAACGTAGAGGAGAAAACATACAATAGGCTAATTTGAACTATAATTTGTTATTTGTCAGTAGTATTCCATTGCTAATGGAAAAGGAGAAATATTGGAGAAAAGTGCTCCTGCCTTAGAAAGACAAAAGTGAAGGTGAAGACAGAAAAATCCACATTAATTATGTTTTGATTTCCATCTAATTATAAACATTTTGTATTAATGGTTCGAGATATTAGAGAAAAATCTGGTGTTGTAGGTTAGAGAAACTCATAGTTCCCTACATTACACACATAATTTGCAAATACACGCAGTTAGAGATAGATGTTTCTAAAATTAGTAAAATATTTATACCACACAACTAACTGGAGTTACCCCACCTCAGACAATCAGGGCAGCTTCTGTGAACATCATTACTTGAAAGATAAAGAAGCTATAATAGTGCCTCCACTGTCATTGTCTGGATAACTACTGAATAATTGCTCCAAACCAAGGCAATTAGCATTTCTTTTATCTTGTATGTATGATAATAAGAGTCATTCTACTTGTAATAAGGCATTTGATTAATATGGGTGTCTGGTAATTTCAGATTATTAATTCCCTTAACCATAAAGAGACACCCATGTACTTGCAAATTTGATGTAAAATGAAGCTGATATAAATTATCCAACACAAATTGAAATTTACAAAAACCATTAAGCACCACAAATATGAAAATAAATCATACTTGGCAAACCTATGGACTTATTTGCTTCTTCTATCATTCAGATTGCTCCATAAAAATTATTCCAAGTTTTGGCCTTAAAACATTTAATTTAAAGGAAATTAAGACCTTCCTAGTTGGGCTTGGCTGGTCAGTGCTCAAGAGTGACCTCCCTGATGCAGCACTCATTACCACTCAATATTCCACAGGTTTTACTGAGGAATAGATGAGTCTCTGTAAGGATGAAGGATGTTGAAAGAAGCTTGGGAAAAAAACATTTTGAAAGGCTGCGAATGTACACAAATTATTAAGTGCTATCAGTGAGCTAGAGAAAATTCAGACATAGAAGATTTTAGATAATACAAAAAAACCCCATGGTCACACTTGTATGAATCAGTTCATTTCTCTCTACAAACATCAAAATGGCAATTGTTAAGGAAGACTGTGATAATCTGATAAGAATACATAGCAAACTGGGTTTTATTTATATGACTCGAATATTAATTTTCATCCTACCAGAGTGGTGTCTTTAAAGCAAAATCTGAAAAAAACCCCTCCTACCAGTAATTCTTGATTTCAAGTCTCCTCTTACAGGAAGCAGGCACTAAAACCAGGATCTGAAATATAACTTTGGGCATGATTAAATTTTCATTCATTACAGGAGTTCTGAGTAGAATTAGTGCGGCAGAAATGGTAATTAGCAATGCACGACTCTAATAGATGTCATGTTTTGAGTGACCTGGTTAATTTTTTAAGAGCATCTGACAAGAGCAACAGAAAAATAAATATGAAAATGTGGGAGGAACCTTAATCTGATAGTGGAAAAGGCATTAAATCCTGAATAACTAAGACACCTGCTGCCATCCACTTTTTTGAAGTATTTATATTTTCACTGTTGAAGAACAACCATCAGGTGTAACAGACTAGAAAATAAATTTATGTTTATGAAACTAATTTAAATTTACAGAAGAATTTGTGAGATGAAACCCCCCCTTTAGCCTTTCTATTTAGAATCCCTCTTTCAGCAACATTTCAAACCAAGGTGTCCTGGTGCTAGGAAAAATAAAGTGGAATAGTTTGCAAATTTACCTTATTTGCTGTCAGAAGCAAGTTAAAAATCATGTTTTTAAGTACTTGAATAGAAGGGACAGGGAGAAAAATATAGGATTGTATAGTTTAAAAATCATATATTTATGTACAAAATAGAGCTGTTAACTGCTGTGGCTGTACTCAGAGATGCATCTCAGCCTCCACCAAGTTTTGGATAGAGCTCATGTGGGAAACATAGGTGTGATTCAGGCTTACTGAATTTTAGCAGCTAGGGAAGAAATATTATTTTAACTGAATTAAAAAAAAAAAAAAAAAAGGGGGATTACCTTAAGTGCAGCTGGGCATGATGCAGCAGACTGTCTGGTTTCCTTCCAGTTCACACCCCTACAATACCTTTCCATTTATTTCCGTCACTTTCACTGAGATAATTAACTTTAAAAAAATAGTGTGGAAGAAAGAAAAAGGAAAAACACTTCTGCCAAACAATTCTTGTTGATCAGGTTTCCAGAGAGAAACTGTTCTTTTCCACACAGCACAAAATCATTGCTTAAAGGCACCAACTTGCTTGTGCTGCCTGTTTGAGAACATGTGATGCTTTTCTAGCAAGGCAACCTTTATCGACAAATATTGCCAAGGGTAATCTATCAAACGTAATCAAATGGAGATTTCAGGCTGTGTCTAGTTTTTTGTGAAATTCTTTCCATACACAACAGAAAAGAGAGACATGTCAGAAAGGATTAGTTCCTGTGCCCAGGCTCCCTGTACCTGTCTCTCAGAATTCAGAGTACTGGAATCTGCTGTTTTCAGCTTCAGATGGGGAAAGCTAAATAAACTTTTACAGACACCCCTGAAAGGTTCACACCTCCAGCCCTCTCCCGTGCCATGTCTCCACCCAGTTATCAGAACTGAGAATTCTGCTTGACAAAATGAGCCCATCCTGGCACAACTCAGCGAAAGGAGAAAGCCAGGATGCTTTTTTCTGGCCAGGGCCCAGGGGAGAAGCCACAGGTGACATGGCTTGTCAGTACAGATTGGACAACAGGACTGCAGGTTTGTGGGTCAACCTCCTCTGGGTTTACAGGGAGTTTTTATCCACTAATGCTGAAAGTCTGACTCAGCCAGGCCTTTTATCACCAGCAATACAAAATTTGTAGAATTATCCCTTCCTACTGCAACTCCACTGAAAGTAGGAAATCACTACAAGGGATTAATCTGGCCAGGATCCTCTTTCAAACCATGGTAATCAGTTGGATCAACAAAAAATTTCTAAATGGGAATGTCATCTGTCAAAATTTCACCTGCTTTCCTTAAAACTATTTCCACACATTCTAAGTAAAATAACTCTTAATTGAAAAAGTGTAGTTTAACAATAAACAACACAAATATTAAAAATATTGATAGAATGCACATTTACGACGGGGCAAATACCTTACATAATTCAGGTTTAAGGTATTTTTTATCTAATGATGTAACATCCCACAACTACTAAAAGAATTTAATAACCATCAGCCAGCACATATTGAACTTCACCATTCTTAAACTGCTAAAAGACAGAAGTGCATTCATGAGAGGCTCTTTTAGTCCCTGAATGTATTCCATAAAAACAACTTTAAAAGGATTTCCCATTAGTTTAGAATTTCTTCTACTTGCAGACGAAAACCCTTTTTTTTTTTTTCCTCAGTTCTGGCATTCTGAAAATAATTCCACAGAATGAATCTGCACAGTAACTGGTGTGTGAGTAATCTCAGCAGAAGCAGGCTGTGCAGGTACATTTATTTCTAACATATAACTTGTTCCATTCCACAAGCTAAAGAACTGATGCACAGTTATTTCACCGGCTGCCATCCTGATCATGTGCTTATTTAGAGAGAGGCTGAAGTTTGAGGATTTATTATTATTATGCTTGAGCTTGAAAAGAGTAATAGTGGAGTCAGAACTCTGAAGACTCAAATAAACTTGTTATGCCCAGAGCCCCTGTGTCCTGTTCTCCACAGGGGTTTCTCTGCCCAGAGGATGCTGCCCTGAAGGGTCACCCCAGCCCAAGGACTGGACCTGGCACTTCCCTGTTCTGATGTCCTGCAGTCCATCCCTTTTCTCCAGCATGTCCAGCTCTCACTGAATATCAGCCTGCCCTCTCCAGCATTCCAAATTTATCCTCCACCATGAATTCATAAAGTGAATTTTCTGTGAGCATGTCTCTAGCCCATCATTCAGGCTGATGATGGAGGCTTCACATAGAATTGGCATCAGCATCCACCTCTGGGAGCTGACACCAGTGACCAGCTGTCAGTTTGTGCCACTGATCACAACCTCTGAAGTGTCCAGACAGCTTCCATCCACTTTCTCATCCACTTGTCAAGTCCACATCTCGCCAAATGTGGGAAACCCTGCCAAAGACCCTGCCAGAGGCAAGAGAAACAATGCACATTGTCCTCCCCTTCTCAGTACACCACTCATCTCATTAGAGACGAAATGAGGCTGCTCAGGCTAGACATGTCCTTGGTAAACCTAGGCTGGCTTGTCCCAAATGCCTTTGTGTTTCTGGAAAAGGTTATTCCACTTCTTACTGACAATAAAGAGTAACTCAACCTCAACTCTTCCCTGGCAGAGAATTATGTGGTTTTCCTCTATGAAAAAGTACAATATTGATGGGCCACAAATCATTATGGATATCAGAATAAATTACTTTTTTTAGCAAAGTTGTTTCAGCCATATAAGAGCAAAAGAGTCCTTCCACTTTTAAATTGTACCAGGTAAGTAGTACTGCAAAGAAACTTCCTCTGAACAGCCTCAGAAAAATTTCTGTGCAGATTTATATTAAGCTCGAAATTCAGCATGAGTCTGTTCAACATGGTTGAGAGAAGAATTGAGTTATGGAGCTTAAGGCTTGAGGCTATCAACTGAAACTGAGCTTTAATTAAAATGGATTTGATAATGCACAGTAGAGTTTGGGATGGCTTCAAAAACCATTTCAGAAAGCTGATGTGATTTGCCAGCTTTAAAGGCAAGTAAGGGTTCTATATGGATACCAGAGTTTGTAAATGATGCTTAAAATTATAGAGATGAATTCTGAGTTAACCAAAAGAGAGAATAGCTTCTAAACAAGGGTCTGCTAACAGCATATTTTTGGTACACAAAAACTTGCTTGTCCCAGTTTTTGGAGGCTGTTGGCCAACCCCACTGAGCTGTCAGGGACTGGAGGGTGATTTCCTCTCCAGCAGGAGCAGCTGGCATTGCTGTCCTCCCACTGGGGCTCCAGGTACAGCCTGCAGCTGTGGGGCTTGCAGTGCTCCAGGAAACGTGTTGTGAGCAATATCCAGAGTTAGTATTCTACCTGAAGAGGAAAGCCTTAATTCCAGGGCTTAGGCATTGTTTATTTTTGCTGTTAGGAGCCTTTTGATAATCCAGTCTTCTTACACCTAAGGGTCACACAATCACAGACAGCCTTTTTGGTTAGACAGAGGCAGGAAATGAATAGGAAGTGTTATAGAAAGAAACAGACAAATTATCCTGCTCACTTCAAAGCTGAGAAAGGATCTTTCTCAATTTCTCAACCCAAACAATGATATATTGGCTTTGGAATGTTGTTTTTTTCCTTTACATTCCCCCTTAAGACGGGAGAAAATCTAGAGATTGTACACATAAAAGGATTTCCTTACTGTACCCTTTTCTTAAGCTTTCAGTAAGTATGTTTTCTAATCCAAATTATTTTGGGAGGAACAGCTCTGTTAAGAGAAACTCCCAGATTTCCAAGCTGCCTCTTATATATATAGATATATATTAAGAAAAAAAAAAAAAAAGAAAGAAAATTGTAACACCAGCATGTTATCTGATACAAGAGTCTGGCTCACATATTCTGCCTGATGACAGACTCAGCTAAAAGTTCCAGGAAACCAAACAAGAAGAAATAAAAAATTCAGAAGTTAACTGACCTTCCCTGTGTAGGTTAATAGTTATGGTACTGTTACAAGGTTCTTAATACTAAATTTCAAAGACACACAAACCACAGTCTCACACAAATCTTGCACTCTTAATCCACAGCTGCTCTCTCAGCCAGGTTTTTAAGTCATTCTAGAAGTACAACTGTGCCTCTCAGTCCCTCACCCAGTTACTCACAAATTATACACATAAACTGAGGATATATAATCGCTGTCAGAAATATCTGCTATAAAAAAGTTCTATGTAGTTTTTCCCCAACCAAAATAATGGCACAAGGCCTTGAGTCATTGATGAGTTTGTTAGTGTGGAAGGTACAGTCCTTTCCAAACCCATTTTGGCTAATTCCCTATCCCTAATTCCCAACAAGCACAGCTTTTTAAATGTAAATACCTGATAGCTGAAGAAGGCTCCTTACATCTACCTGGTAAAACAAAAAACAATAGCAATTCTTTCAGAAGAGCTGCAAGCAGAATTGAAGAAATTTTCCAAGTATTGCTATGGAAAAACTTAGCAAGGGACGGAAGGCACAAATTTTTCAGGTCAACATTTCTTTCTACCTGCAGGCTTTGTTTATTCCTCACCTTCCCTCCTAATCTGCCAGGATCTGCTATTTCTGTCTTTTTCAGCATAGTCAGGACCAGATTTCTTCCTTCCTCTGATTACTGGTAAATGTTCATCCTTCCCCACACAGCCCTGCAAGTTGTTTCCCAGCTGTTTGGAAAACCAAAAAGCTGCAGAAAAGGGTATGAAGAAGAGTACAGGCTGTCTTCTTCACCTTTTATTAACCACAGCAGACAGTCCCAGAAGAGAGCAGTCCACTGTAAAACAACCACCTGGAAATCCAAAGTTAATGCTCAGG
The DNA here is from genome assembly GCA_013397295.1 of Polioptila caerulea. Taxonomy (NCBI): domain Eukaryota; kingdom Metazoa; phylum Chordata; class Aves; order Passeriformes; family Certhiidae; genus Polioptila; species Polioptila caerulea. The sequence continues at coordinate 280,252 of VYXF01001418.1, forward strand.
GCCCAGTGGGACCCTGTCTGTGGGGTACTCTCTGCTTCAATGCCCCATGACCCATCTGGTTCTGGGCCTCAGGGAGAGCAAAGCCCTTTTTCTTGGTATTTACAGAGACCTGAGGAACAGAAGCCTTTAGAAGAGAGCTGTCTGAAACTGAGCTCCTCAACACACAGATGAGCTCCTTGTGGGGCTTTGCTGGGTTTGCCTGGAAACTTGGCAACAGCAGCTGCAAGTACTTTTACAGCAAACAGGCACATTTCAGGCAGCCAGGAGCCTTTCCACGTAAAAGCAATTTCCAGCCTGTTAAGAGTTCTCTCTTACTGAAAAATGACTGAAGCTGAAAATTTTGTGAGTTGTATGGTGGGGGCCAAAGTGTTTTTCCCTCACATTTACAGTTACAGGAATGACCATGTATTAATGGCTTGAAATGCAGGGTGTATCTGAGAATTTCTTACTCCTACAACTGCCATTCAGTGAATGGCCATAATCTCTGTTTTCACCTTTCCCAATAGCAATAGGAAGGGGGAAATCAGAAATGTTCTTCACGTGTACAAAATAGTCTGACTGCAAGCCTGCAGGAAATTGCAACTAAATAAAGGAAACATGGCTAAATTCAGCCAGAGGTCTTGGTTATTCTGCAGATGGACAAGACTGGCATTCTCAGCTGATTTCTGAGTTAACTGGTCCAGCTCAAAGTGCAGCGTGGCTCTGAGCAATGTCCCAGTGAATATACCACATACACATGGTTATCTGGAACCACAGCAATCAATAATTATTTAGTCTTACCCTGACTTTTCAAAAGATTATTAACTTCACAACTAAGGCAATTTTACCCTCTAAAATTTTCTGTTACCCATTCCAAATACACACATCCCAAATCTTACAAACCAGCCTAATTATACCTGGGTATAGGTACTCACAAAACTTTTGGTCACACTCCAAACAGTCTCCATCACCTGACAGTCTGATTACCTAAACAACAACCTTTACACAATTAACCCTTCGACCCACCTAATCACTCATTCATGCAATGCAGATGTGCCTCACACAATCAATTTAATCACAAACTCTATTCAGCTGGAGACTAAGGCTGCAGACTTGTCAGGTCATTGAATTTCCTCGAGCTGAAGTTCTGGAAGGACTCTGAAGGCAAAAAGGAAGTTGCCACCTTTATTCTGTGTCAATAAAGTTTATTGTCATTGAAGAGAGGTCTCTTTGGCTTAGGACAAAGTTAGAGTGTTTTACAACTTTTGTTAAACTTTGTGTGTGAAATCCTGGCTCCTTCACAGTCCATGGAAAACTTCCAATAATACTTAATCAATGCTAAGTGGTGCAGTCTTCCCTTTAAGTTATCATAGAGTTAAACAAAAGCTATGGATATGCATGAGCAGACCATCAAAGCAGCCTTACCCTCCCCCCCTTCCCCCCGACTCCACAGAGGTTCTGCTACAAATATATAATAATCATTTTCCAAAAAAACCCAAACAAATGCCACCAAAAAACCCACCACCAAGAAAAACAAGTACACCACAAAACGTAATCCAGAGGCTATAAGTTTATATTCTTCTTCAATTCATCAAGCCACTTCACCATCAATAAATTATCTCCCATTGTTAATCACAGATATTCCAGTCATCAAGTCCCCTGGGTTTTAAACATATCTGCTTTTTATGGCCTCGATTACAAAAGCAGTGGTTGTCTTCTATTAAAACAATAAAGTTGCAGCAATTTTGTGACCTGTTTGTCTTAGCAGAAACAAATGCATTCTCAGAGACTAAGCAGACAGGATTTTGTGTTCTATCCTTCCTATTAGGTCCCAATGCCAGCCACACATTTATCTAGACAATGAAATAAGCAGTTCAGTCCAATCTGATAGCATCCTTCACATACTATCTGAAGGCTCATAACTCAATTCATTGCTTATGGAAGTTAAAGAAATTGTTGAGTAGAATAAAATTGGAAAAAAGAAACAAACCAAAAAAATCCCCAAAAAACCTCACCCCCTTGCAAAGAAAATGATTAAATTAGGAAAGTATTTGGATGACAATTGTTTTGATCATTCTGAAGATCAGACAGACGCTTTCTAATGATGGAGAAAAAAATCACCCTGTCTGCAGGATTGGGTAGAATACTTAGCAGAAATTAATAGCTCCTTGATTTTGTTTTCAAAGGCATTGCTGTTATCAATTTACAAGCTGATATGCAAAGAATGGATTTGTTACAAAAATTAGCAGGAAAAAACCCAATATGTATATGCTAGAGAGCAGAGAGATTACACAGCCCTCTTCTGCTAAGTGAAAGCCTTTATGGAATAAAATAATACAAGTGAGGATTCATACAGGGAGGGGGAAATTGTTTTAAGACCTGCACAGGGCAAGAGTAATACATCTGCCATTCTCTGGCAGCATTGGCATGGTGAAAGAAAATTGAGGATTGTGTGGAACTCCCAATACAGGGCATGCAGAGGGCTCGAAAGATCAAGATAAAATTCCATACAGGCAGTCATAAAAATTGGCCCTGTTTATCTCAAAAGTGTTTTTCCACAGAAAATGTGAACAGATAAGTTTCAACTCCCACAGCTTCCTCTCTCATGAAGAGCTACTGTGTTTTTCCCCACCTTTCCCTTCCAAATTTAAATGATCAAATGTTATCCTAAATCAGACAGTTCCCAGGCTCTGTGCCCACAGAATTTACTATTGGATCACTTTTGCCCTAGATTTATAGGGATCAAAACCCATGCACAAGTCACAATCAGGACATGAACTCTTTCAAACAGAAGCCACCTCTAAAAGTTGTTTTCCTACCAGTGTATCTGGAACTAATATTTGGTATAATCAGAAGATTATTTTAGCATACATTTAACTCTTAGAGTCAGGAGGAAAATCTGACTGAGTACATTAATTTGATCAGTAAAGATTTGTATCAGAGAGAGCTGCTGTGTGAATCTTTGCCTAAATGTCCTACAAGGCATAAGCAAGAAAGGAGAAACACCGGCAGGATTTGTATCATAATCACCTCCAATAAAGTAGATTTAATGGTGAAGACTGAATTAAACCTAAAGAGCATAAAGGAATATAGAAGTGTTAATTTCCTGTTTTTATTTAAAAACAGACACAACCAAAAAAACCAAACAAACAAACCAAAACAAAACATCAAAAAAGAGTTGTCAAAATACTGTCATTATCCCCTAAACAGAAGGTTTATGTGATGTGATTCTAAGCTCACTATATTAACAAGAAGTGGCCCCACAGGAGGCAATAGACCTATAAAATCAATGTAAGGAAGGTCAGATTGAGACCCTCCTCACTTGCTGTGAAAGGTGTTACTTAGTCCAAGCACTTGTGCTATTGAAGATCGATCATCACTGAGCTGTGACATTCACTGAAAACCTGTGCTGAACGAACACTGGAAGGTTGACAGCTTAATATCTAGCAGCAGCTGGAGGAAAAAGTCAGACCATATTTTTCATTTCCAAAAGCGATAATCAAAGGACCATCCTCACTGTTATGAATCACTGGATTTGTTTTCCTTCACCTGAGAACCTGGCAGAGCAGCAGCATCAAAGTCTTTGCCATGTTGTGGGGAGGGGAGGGGTGATTTTTTGTTTATATTGAGAGGGTTTGGAGTTGGTTCGGGTCTTGGATGGAGTTTTTTTCTTGCTGTTGTTGTTTTTGTATTTACAATGATACCTACTTAACAAAGTACAGAGAGAGAAGAAACCAGCAATAAGAGCGGGAGACAGGGTTTCTGGTTTTCTCCTTCCTTCCCTCCCCTTCAGCCTCATTTGTCTTGTGCATTTAATTCCAGATCACATGCCCCTGCATTGTATTGACTCTTCACCTCAAAATCAAGCTTGGCTTTCAGTCATCAACCTTGCCAAGGGTAAGAGTGAAACAAAATTATCTTTGTACAGGGACTCAGGTCATCTCTCCCATTGCAGTAATGGGAAATGACAGCTCAATTTCTGCATCCTGCTTTGTCTTCTTGTGCTAAACAGCTCAGTCCTCACAAACTCCCACCACTGAAGCTGGAGAAAGACAATTTTCTTTTCCAGATCATCCTTCCTGACAGTGCTGCTTTTAAGACCTATGAAATATCTTCTAGTAAATCCTCGCTTTGGAGGATTTGTAATTTGTTTATTGTCAATAACTTGGCTGTGAATCAACAACATTAAAGAAGCAACACAGCCCCAGAGAAACAGCAGACCTCTTCCAAAGAGGATTCCTGTTACAGACAAGAAACGGGAAGTATTTCTTACTATTTGTCAATCCCAACCTCGCTACTTTCCTTTACCCAAAGCACAAAGTTGTATGATTATGGGAAAAAAAATCCACTACAACCCAAACAATGTGCAAACCCAGGGCTCCCTCAGCAGGTGAATACACCTGGAATAGTCTGAAACTCCCATATCAGGCTTTACATCTCACATTTTTGCAGGATTTTTTGGGCAAGCAAGAAGGAAGTCATGGATCAGTACAGCACCCTTGTACTCCAACTGAGAGATTTTCTTTTCAGCACATTTCTGTATAATAATAATAATAAAAAAATCTGTCTAGAGCTTGCTTATCAGACTGAGGGTTGACCAGATACCTAATAATCGAATCAGAAAGATCAATTACCTCTCCTGAGATCACTCTTCATGGGGATAAAACAGGAGTCCTTTAACCCATCAGCAGCAGGAAACAGAGTTGGATTTTTTCGTTGTTGTTGTTTTCAGAGCTGACTGCTGTGGGTCACTTGTGGATAAATTATTATAAATCTCACTTGTTCTGCCTTTCCAGAGAAAGCAGTAAATGCTGGGTAGCTGTGCACTGGCACTTGGGAGAGGAACAGGTTTAAAACTTGATCAACAGCTCCAGAGTTTGAATGCGGCCCAAGAAACGCACAATACAAGATTTCTGCCTAAAACAACACAAGCAAAAGGAGGCAGATACAGACTAGCAAACAAACATTTGGATGTTCATATAAAATAGCAGAGCATTGAATCAGCAGTGTTGGTGATTTTTATCTTCATGAGCACTGTTTAAATTTTGAGATGTATAGAGCAGTTTAAAGAAAATACACTTTTTCCTAAACTCATCCACAATCACGGTCCAAGTTCTTTTAATTACTAAACAGATGAAATAAGAAGGGCTAAGTGACCAAAATGGGGTTTTCTCCTACATTTTTTCCATGCAAAATATCAATTTTTTTTCCTAGCAGAGAATAAGTTTGAAAAAGGCCTAAAGTTACAGATATTCATTAAAAACAAAAACAAACAAACAGAACCAACAAAATCTATATATAGATATATACACTTTCATGTTATACTCTGAAAGTATAACAGTGGCTGAATCTTCTGTACTTGAAAGTATAATGAATACTGAGGACAAACCAAAAAACCAAAATCCTGGGTTCCTTATCCTTTACTGTAACTATTCAACTGCTCTGTTTTTAAGACAATCATTCCTACCAATTCAGTCATAATGTTTCACTCTTCCTTACTTAAGAAAAAATAAATCTCAAATAAATATACTTTTGTATTTAATTCCCATAAAAGACCCAACAATCCTAATTCCTAATTTTACCTGTTATACTTAAGGCCAGATTATTATTCACCTGAAATTTCACAGTACTCTTTAAACATTTGGACTGGGTGGGAAAAGAGTGGGGAGACCAAATGCTTGGTGCTTTTTTTTTTTTCAATTTTATTTATTTTTTAATTTAGTTTGTCACAGAAAGTCCTGAGACTGATTGGGGATTAATAATCATGACATCAAGTTGACTGTGATAAACTCCTTTTCTAGAGATGTCATCTTTATTGCCTCAAGTGAGCTGCATCAAATTGAAAGTCCAAAAAAAATTATGTACCCAGTATTCCTGGGGGTGCAATTCGTCACCCACCCTTTTCCAAGCCCCTGACATGCAATTAAAATAGCATCATAGAAATAGATGGGGAAAGTTGGAGAATATTTTAATTCCTCAGAGAAGGGCAACTTGGACAATTCAGTAAATTACTTTTTATTACCTCTCTGTTTTGTCTCTGTGTAAGAGACTCTACGGAAGAAAAACACTAATTTGTGAAGTTGGGTGACACTCTCTCACTTTGCTTTTTGACATCTGTAGAAAAATAAGTAGTTTTTTCAGAAACTCTAATTTATGTTGCTCTATTGAATGCAACAAATAAAATTATTTCTTTTGATGCCAAAATTTAGATTTAGAATATCAGGCTTGATTTTTAATTCGCCTTTATTTTGCTTGAGTAACTATAATAGAGAAGTCTAAACCAAGCTCCATGCAAAGTTCCAGACTTTCCAAAGAAGATTAAAAATATTCAAAACTTATAACAATTTGAAATTTTAATATAGTAACATGAAGAAAAAGGCTTCCTTGTCTTCAAATTTAAAATTGTCTAATTTTGTTCTGGGTCACGCAGTTGCCTCTTATTCAAAGCTGAGTTTTACAAGATCAAGTGAGGGAAAAAATCAATTATTCCATATACAGTGTTCAGTGCTTTCCCTTCTAATGGTGGTTGCTTTGCTTGTAATTAAGGCAGAAATTTTTTAATATCGTTTTTGGATAAAATTTGCAGCACAAGTTTAAGTTCAAACAGATTCTGCCATTCTCTGCATAGAAGTTACAGTGTGCACTTCCCAAGAAAGAGAAAGATTAAGATTATTAAGTCAGCCTTTATAAGATATAAACTGTAGCTTCTGACACTGTTCATGCTAAAGCTTAATGGCTGTTTTCAAAGACTTTATTTTAAAAATATATCTAAATTAAAATATTAATTAAATTTAATAATTAAATTTATATATATATATAAATTATAACTCCCTAAGCACATAGGCAATGATACAGCAAATAATTCAGCTAAACTGATGCATTATTTTTGTGACAAAGCTTTCCATCACTACAGCAAACTCAAGGAAAATTCAGCATTTTAGCACAAGAGAGCCAAACCACAGCACATTTTCTCATCTGTCAATCTGGCTGGAAACTTTCAGAGATTCCTTAACTTAGCAAAAGCTCCAAAATCTTCAGCCAAGAGGTCTATTTTTAATTTTCCCAGAGCTAAATGCAGACACCTCACCCACACGAGATTGATGCTTAGGGCCAGACTTGGGGGGGACAGGGAACAAAACTCCCTGCAGCATCTTCCAGCCACAAAGATAGAAAGAGGGTAGGGGAAGGGCATCCCTAAAAAGGACTAAATGCAATAAAACTGAGTGGAAATGCTGTGGTTTCCCTGAAAATCCCCTGCTTGATGATAAAAGTCCATTTTTATCATCATTCAGCTGCCACTTCAATATTACATGCTGGCTTCCTTGATAGCAGGAACAATTCTGCACAGCAAACTGCGTTTCTAGGGGAAGTGAACAACCTTTTTAATTTGTTTTTATGTTTAGATTGCTGGATAATGCCCACCAGAAAGCCTTAAAAAAGCAAAGGGCCTGGCTAAACATATGCACAAGTAGTGGCAACTTCATAGTTATTTTTAACATTTATGCATAATTCATTCTGATTTTCATGCATGGGCCAATATTGAATAGGTACTCAAGAGATGCGGGACTGAGCAGAAATTTGTAAACCTATTCTTTTCAATTTTTGTGGACAAACCCCCACAAAGCAGCCCACCCCATTAAAAATAAGAAACCCCAAATCTGTTTCAGACTTTCTGTGTTTTACCACTGAAAGAAAACATGATTACAAAGACTCTCTTGTTTTTATTTATTAGGCTGACGGAAACTTAAGGACAGTAGCAAAATGTGTTTGATCTGTAGGCATTTGGAGACAACTGAAAATGGTCATTTTGGGAAATGACCAACATGCCAGCTACGAGAAATAAATGAAAATGTAATTATTGAGGAATGAGATGAAACAAAAAGAACACACAAACAAAATCAATGTAGACATGATTAAAGAGTAGGGTTTTTTCTCCGATGTAAAATTTCTGGTTACAAGACGACACTATTTTTAATAAAATCTACAAAACAAGTAGGCTGAAGTCTTGATGGATTACAGAGCAGCACCAGTGTGTCAAACAAAGACCACTTATTCCCAATATCTTGCTTTGACAGTAACCAAAGAAGCCAAAAAACTTGGGAAAAAGGCAAGGTATGTAACAGTATTTCATTAAAATACTCCTCCACTAATTTGTGGTCAGGCACTTTTCACTGATATTGAAGGATTTCCCTGTTATAAATTTGCCCAGCCTCTCCTTAAATTTATGTGAGATCTTAGCACCGAAACCATCTTGGTGCCAAGTGTTCCACAGATCAAATAAACACTTTAAATAAAATATTTAGTGATTATTTTCCATCCTGCCCTAGTGTTTTTCAGCTTCTTCAAGGGAATCAGTTTCTCAGCATAAGAGAAGAACCAGCAAGACACAGTGGTTAACTGCTTGAATTGATAGAGACCAGATCTTATATTTTAAAAAATATATTTTTAAAAAAATCCTGATCCTCTACACTAAGCCTTATTTTGCCCATGCTGCCAAAGAATGCAGGCACCTTCTCAAAGATATTTTAGGACAATAAGAGACAAGAAATTGTCATAAAACTTGGTAGCTCTGGCTCTCCTGTCACCTGTTCTGGTTTCAGGATTCTGAGGACACTGCCCACATTGATCACACCTGTACAGACAGGGCATTAAAGGATCAGCCTAAATCAGGCAGTAAGAAATCACAGTCTGTGATGCATTACCTATCAAAGTCAACCTATTTGATCACACTTGAAAATTCAGGGGAAGCCCATATGTTGTAACCACCAGAAATGTGCCTCACATTCATGCTTATCACTCAAGCCGGTACAACCACTGCTGCTAATTCAAATTGCACTGTTTTCACTATGTCATCATACCCCAACACCAGTTTCTGTTTCCTTCACAACAGCATTTGGGCAATGCTGCTTTTCTGACCAAAAGCAGAAGAAGAATCACAAAACCATAAGAATTCCTGCCTCCCCTGAAGCAACAGTGTAAGAAATCAGCTCCTCTGTCCCCTGTGATAAATCTGTGTCTGCTGTGCAAATCTGTGCAGGCGAATTTCAAAGTCAGGTTTTACACCAGAAGTACTCAATCGAGGAACAAATCAAACTTCTCAAATCACCTTTCAACCCATCACAGCTAATCAACAAACCCCAAGGCAGATACTGCCAATCATCAAAACATTGTCAATAACCACTCTGAGAGGCCCAAATGCATAATTAAACTACACACCTGAAATAATTTTGCCTATATCTGTATTCAAATATAGGCTTGTCATGATTTGATGCAATTTATTGATGTAGTTCTGTCACCATATAAGTGGGTGGTGGAGAGAGAAAGTGTGAATGTTTTACTGTACAAGGCAGTGAACCTGAGAGGAATGTGATTTTGAATTTTGTTGGCAAAATTCATCAAGGGAAACAGTTCAGAATCCTGGATCATCGAAATGAGAACTTTTAATATAAGGAGACTGTATTGTGGGAAGTTTCTTAATGGTTTCAAGGTAGAACTCTTAATCAAAACATTTTCAGAAATAGCCACAAACTGTGAGGAAACCAAATAACGAAAATTAATTCAGGGCAGGTTCTTGAGTTAGTCCAAACCTCTGTCTCCTCCTCTTCCCCCTCAAATTCCCACAGGTACTTTGAAGTCTCATTTTCACCCTGATTGACTAGAATGCTGAAGTCCTTACAGTAAAAAAATCCTAATTTTTTCTGTTGCCCTAAAGAAAATCAGTTACCATTTGGTTTACAAAATCAAGATCCCTGTCTCAGTCTGCAATGATCATCATTTGCTTCAACACCTCCTTTCTCAATAAACTTGGAGGTTTGTAGGCAATGAGGAATATTTGGAGAGATGGCTGTTGGTATGCACAGAAAACTAAGGTAATTAGAGAACAAACAAACAAACAAAAACATTAAAATGGGGAAAATCTGTACTGGAATAATCCACCTGAAATTCTTAACCGGCATATCCACAATAGTGAATGCTAGAGTAAAATATTTAGGTCAGTAATGATTAATTCATATCACAGATTGAAGTCAGAGATACAAGTGGTATTATAAAGAGTATCAAATACAAGCAGCAATGTCAGGGAAAAATATTGCACCCCTGAGCATCCCACAGTTAGTCCCACACTGCCTCACAGGAAAGCTCTCTGCTTATCAGGATTGAATTTCAAACTCAGTTTATCCCAAAGCCAAAGACCTGATTTTATCTCAGCTAACAAGAAACATTATCAGTGATCATAATATTATCAGCCCTCTAAAAAATGAGGCACTTGTCTCTGGGTGACCTCCTGCAGGAGTGAATGCTGCAGGCAGAAGCTTTCCAGAGATGATGGCTTCCTTGTTTGGAACCTAATTTGAGCCAATGTCAATGTCTATGTTAATCTTAGCAAACACCTTACCATAAATATAAAATATTTCCTGCTAGCTCACTTCATTAGCTGAGAAACAACACACTCTAATGAAATAAATAGGGCTCAGTAAACTGTTTTTATCCTACAGTCAAGCTGTCTGAAGGAGATAGTTATGTTTTAAATCATAATCCTAAATGTATCTGTGATAAGGTCACAGAAGGCAGCAGGGAGGAGGGAACCAATGTGACACTGTGACAGGAAAAAAAAGTAAAATGCAAACATGAAGTATTTAGGCTCATGGAATACAATCTGAAATTAATACAGCTAGGGATACCAAAATCAATCTCCAGGTTGAAGCAGGTTTCTGAATGCTTCAGTACCAGTTGGACCAGTGAAGCAGACTATTGGAACACCCCAGGATGGAACAGGAAATGAAATTACAGGTAAAGCTAAGCTGCCAAAACTATCAAATAAATATTTCCTAACTACTGACTTAGATCTGGCTCATCCAAATCAAATTGCAAACCGCTTTCTTTTTCAGATTTAAGAACCCTTCAAATTGAAAGCTGATGGCAAATGCATCCTTGAAGATCAATTCCCATTAAACATTCTGCAGCTATTCAGATGGAGTGAAATGATTACATTTACCTGGAGGTGGGTGCACTGATAGATGAGTTTTACAACTGTGGAGCAGTATTAGTCCAACTATTTATTCTGGCCTTGAAAGCAACACGGTAAAGAAATACATGTAGTTTATGCAGTGTATTACTAATACAATATTTTTAAGATATTTTAATTTTTTTTAGGAAAAAATCAAAATTAGGAAATGCAATTTTACCATTCTCTATCTCCAACAAAATATCTACAGAGAATTTTTTCCATGCTTGTGGTTTCCTTTGTTTACTCTAAACAAGAAAATTTAGAAGTTGTAATAGTGAATATTGTTTTATTGCTGATTAAAGTCCAGAAGTTCCTTACTAGGGTGACAAAGGCCTCGGGAATGGTCTGGACTTTTCTTGAGCTGGAACATCTTTGGTCTGATTAGATACAATAATTACTTAGCAATCAGGTAACTTGCACTTTAGTTCCATTTTGATTTGGTTTATAATAACAGCAGACAACAATTATTCTGTGTGGACTCCAGAAGAAAGTGGAATGTGGAAAAAAATACCTGCTGTGAATCAACATTTACGATGTTTATAAGTAATTTCTGCAGTTATTAACTTAAGAAATAAAGATATTTTCTCAACTTCCTCAGTGTTGAAGAGTTCCCAGTGTTGGGAGTTTTTTCCCCTGTTAACACTTTGACAGAAATAATTTTCTTTACACATTCCTTTGACTCCTTTGACTTTTTAACAAAAATAAAGATTTTCTCAGATTCCTGCATTTTCATCAGATACTATCAAACAGGAAAAAAAATTATTTGGAAAAACAAATAGGCAGCTGGCTGCAAATTAAATCCTTTTGCTACACAACAGCATTCAGAAATTTGGCCACAAATCCATTGCTGAAGCATTGATGTGCATCTCTGCCTTTAGTCACCTTCCCTCACTGACAACAAGACACAGCCAAAAAGTGCATTCTGAAGCCTTTGCTCCATTAGCCAGTTTTTCATAACAGTATTTCACTTTAACACCTGAATATCTTTGTTAATATAACTTTATTTTTATATTTTTAAGCTACCTTTCTGACACTGCTGAATTATATTCCTTCTGTTCTGATACTATAACATGCACTAAACCTTAGGTTCTAAGATATCCAAGAGAAAATACAGATTAAAACACACTCTCAAAGAATACTGACAGTAGCACATGGTTTTGTATTTAAACATAATTTTGTGCAAGAGTAGAATACATGAAAAAGTGAATTTCTACCTAACCCTAAAACCTCTACCCCTGTCTTGTGACTTTTATGATTTTATATTTTTGTATGACTACAATACAGAAAAAAAAAAAAAGCCATTCATAAATAAAAGTTTTCTTCCTTGTCATGGAGCAAAGCAAGAAATGGAGCCTATCTTAGGGTTCAAAGGCAAGGCAGAAATTGAGATTTTGCCAAAGTGTTCTCACAGATTACATCGGGGTAGGCCCATTATGTAGAGAAGTTGGAGGAGAGGTGGCAGCAGCGCATTGATTTTCAGCCTGGAAATAGAGTTCCCAACAATTTTTCCAAGGATCATTTGGAGCAGCATGGTATCTCTCTTATGGAGAGAAGATCACTCAGGCAAGTCATTCTCACCCTCTGCACACAAACCCATCCTCACACTGGTTCTGTAATTCCAAGGAAAAATTACAGGAAAAGAAAAACAAACCTCAAACAAAATGGCACAAACAAAAAAACACCAACAAACAAATAAATCAGCAAAAAGAAAATAACATTAGTCTATTTTAATGAATCCTCAGATCTGAAAAACAGTCTGCAAGGCTTGCAGAACCTCAAAATCCGTGAGGGAGTTTAACCACATGCAGTAATGTATGAGCTTAATTTACCATGCACTCTGTGGCCTGCATCCTAATTAAACAGCAACTCCCTGTAATGCCAGGGGAGAGCAAAGCACAGCAGGTGACACTGGGTCACCAGTTCAAATGTGTGTCTGCCCAGCTCTTTTAGACACACAGGTTTTACAGCAGTTCCTGCCTCTGCAGAGCCTCTCCTCAGGTCATTAACACGGAGTAAAAGCAACTTGGTGTAACTCAGCCCTTGATTTCTGTTTGGGTCCTTCCTGTGGACAAAAGGCAGCTTCCATCAGTCTAGAACCTCAGAATTCACAGCTCTCCAAGTCCAAGGACAAACCAGAACTCTAGGATGTATTTTGTACTTCAGATACAGAATTTTTTCCATCCCTCTGGGGTCCCTGCTTATGTGCAAGCAGAGGATAGAGACCAGAGAATTCCCACTTTAATGGAAAGCCTTCTCCCAGAAGGAAATACTGAGCAGCATACATCTTTCACCTCTCAGTGCTGGTGTATTTTAAAGGGAATTTATCTAATTCTCATAAGGCTAGCAAGGAATAAGCTTATGCCCAGCACTGAATCTGAATTAATGCATATACATACTCTCACAATTTACTCCTTTAACATCTCTCATCTTTTTGTTGTTTTTTTTTTTTTTTTAAGGAGTACTTCAAATTATTCGTTGCAAGCAGCATTCCTTAAAAGTAGCCCAAAAACATCTATAATGACATTACTCCTACTGGCTCTAGAGCAAAAACAAATGCATTTGTGCAAAGCTGAATTTGCAACTCTTCTGAGGGGAATTAAAAAGCTGTTTGTAATGCAAGAAGTACATTAATCTTGGAATGCAGCTGAAGCATTAATTTGCTTTCAAAATGTAAATGTCACACCTCTGGGCATGGCACATTTTAGTGCAAGAGAAAAGAGAACAATCTACAGCCACTAGATGTGGCTGGTACTTTAGAGCATAGATAGAAACAAGATAGAAACAATCATTGACTCCTGCTCGGTGGATCAGTCTCAGAAGAGGAGTGTTGGGTAGGGATATTTTAGAATACTAACAAACACCAGCTGAGCTTCCCCTTGTGCTTTGTGGACAGAGTAAACGTGGCAGTGTCAGCAATCAAAGAAAGAAAACTGGGCAAACCCAGTACTTTTAATGAGGCGGGGAAAAAAAGGGGTGTCTCTCAGCTTCCTGGAAAAGTTAATACTCTTCTCTGTGGAAGTGTTCTTGCATGCTCACACTTTGCTGTCCCATTTCAAACCCACAACTTACCTCAAAGAAAATGAACAGAAAATCCACTTATTCCTTGTGCCATGGGGCAGGGCAGGGGCTGTGCAGGGAGAGGCTGCCTGCAGTACCCACCCCACTCTTGCTATGCCAACAAAATGCACTCCTGAAATCATGGAGGATGCAGCAGGTGAAAGGAGTGTGTAAAATAACTGCATTCAGAGTCCATTTCAGACCAAAACAGCTCGATTGTTATATCATCACAAGGCTGTACCATGAACTGATTCAACAGGAAAATTTGTCAGGCCTTTAGTCCCTCCATGGCAACTGGCACATTCAGTTTTCCACCGCCTAGGTGGATTGGAATTTTTTACTTTTAAAGGGGTGGGATATTTCTGATTTGGTCTGTGGCACTTCCCATTCCCTGCTGCAGCTCTCCCTCATTTCTGCAAGGGAGAGTTCCCCATGTCCAACACTGAAAATAAACAGAGAGAAGAAGGGACAGGCTTGCAAAGACAGGCCTTCCCACTTATCATTCCCTCATTATGAGCAAATACGTCATATACCCAAAAGAAAAATTAACCAAATATGAATGGACAGTTAAAAGTTTACTAATCATGTTTCAGAGATGGCTGATGAACTGCTCTTATCAAGTAGCACACACAAACTTGGATTAGATTATACTCTTTTCCCTATGGAGATGGAAAACCACTCAGCCTCTGGATTTGCCTGTCTAAACAGAAATACCTGGAAATCGAGGGGAAACAGCAAATAACTATCATATAGGGAAATACCTTTTGCCAAGACTAGATGAAAATTAAACTCCAAGCTTTTCTTTGACTTGTTCAATATGTAATTGCCCCCTCTACATAACACAAGCTTCATGCTCCTAGCTGAAAAAAAGACTTGTCTGTTTTTTTTACATTAGACTTTTCCTTCATTTCTGTGAGACTGGATTGCACTTTAAAGACTGCAACACACTACTGGAGATCAGGTCACATGGAGCCACTGGCATTTGAAATTCAATTAAAGGCTAAAACAATCAGAGAAACAGTGATGGAGTCTAAGATAGTTTCAGGAAATACAGATGAAGCCCTTTCCATAGGTGAGGTTAAAATAAAACAAGCAATTAAGAACTGGAAAGGATATTCTGCAAAGGCTTCTGAAATCTAATGTATTATTCTGATGCATATTGAAGAGGAGACCCTGAGCCACCGACTGGAACCAAGGTTCAACTCTGAGACTTCAGAGCAACAGCTCCAATTATTTGTGCTTGCCATAGGTAATTACTGACAGCCCTGCCATATCCCAAAGGGTTAATTAATTTCCATAGTTTAAGAGCCTATTACTCATTCTAGATGTCTTTGATCTCGCAGGGTTTACTTCAAAACAGACATGCCTGCGTTGTTCATCAGCAACACAAACACTTGATTCTATTCACTGCGATAAGAGCTGAACGTTGCATACAAAATCTGAACCTGAACTGCTCAGATGAAAGGGATCTGGGTATGTGAGGAGCATGACGTACAGCCTGTGATGTTCTTGCTGCTAAAAGCTCCAAATGAAATATTTGCTTCCGAAGTGCGGCGCAGGAAAAAAGAAACAAACAAAAAACCGCTGAAAATGTACAAGTAACTTTCACAGCACCATATAATCTGTGATGAAGCACCTGACAGCTTACAAAGTGCATTGCTGGCAGATATTAGAGGAGATGATAGATATCAATTCCCTCCTTTCTTAGAGATCTGTGACATTTGAATTTTACCTGCATCCTCCTTCTCTCCAGCACAATGGCAAAGGACAGTCAGCATCTCTGTCTTAGTCCTTGCAGAGCCCTTGGGACAGTGACCCTGGGTAAGCCTGACCCTAAATCTGCCCAGAACACCAGGAAGGTCAGAAACCCTGCAGGCTGAACAGGAATACCAGCCTAGTGAGGAGATGTGATCATCAGAGAGGTGGAAGGAAAATATTTGTTGATATTTCCACTACCACATGACCTGGACACCAAAACAAGAAATGTTTTGTGAGATGGAGCTGCAGGCGTGATCACCACAGGGTGAGGACAGCACTGATCAAAGCAGGCAGGATGAACACAAGGACTGGAAGAGAATTATTTTCTGTTCCATCACAGATGTTTCACATCACAATGAAAGGTCATGATATTACCACAAGCTTCAGCAAAACAGCAGGAGCTCATCAAATGGAACAAACTCAGGTTGAGGAGCCACAAAACAGCATTTCACAGCTCTTCTAGCACTGTTCTAACTGTTATGGTAGTTGAAAAAAAATCATTTGTCTATCTCATGTTTATCTCAGAGAGAGTAAAACAAATTGCTACAGTTCACAATACACTGGTGAACCTGATCTGCAATACTGCCTGAAGTTCCAGCTGCTCATGTTCACAAAAGAAACCAGAAATGTGCAAAGAAACAGAATGGAAAGGAGATTTAATCTCTCATTTACCCTGAGAACAGGAAAGTGAAAAGGGCAGTTTGAATCTGCTGTGATCATGCAGGCATTAAAGTAAATATCACTGGACAAGCAAACAGAAAGGGAAATAAGAAATAAATGTTTAATTAATAGATTATCTTGGGGCATTTCTGACCCTAGAACAAACCATCAGGATTACACCAGCACTTGAAGACAACTTCTGCTTCTTAGAACAATAATATTCTGATATGTCTTTCTGATTGAAGCAGTAGGGGCAAAATGCTTGCAATGTGACAAGTAACTCAGTGGCAAAGGTGATTGTGTTGATGGGGCTTGCAGAGAGCAAAGTACAGTGATGGGCAATTCAGGAAGTTTTGTGAATTTTATGAGATAGAGCATATTACCAAAAAACCCCAAAAAATAAAAAACAAACAAATCCCCCAAACCACTCAAGCTCAGGATGCCCCTGAGGAGGTTTTTTCCTCCCCTCATTAATATCTGGGCTGTTTATTCTTAATGTTCTTAAACACCCCCCTTGTCTAAGAGCAACACAAAGTCTTCCCAGCACAGAAATGTTTATTATCCATGGCATTGCACTCATCATTGCACTGCTGAAGCTTTGCTCATTCTCTTGAGGCTCTTATTTAAATGCTAAAATTTCTGAGGGATCTTCTCTTTGACATTCTAAGGTGCACCAGCACCCTGTCACATGCCCTGACAGCACCTTGCATGAGCTATTACCTCAAAGTCATTTTCAATTTTCTCCCACTCGAGTTCAATCCTATTAATTCGTAGTCATGAATTTATTTTGGAGCCAAATGTGTATTACATTCCACTTGTAGACATGCAATTTCTTCATTTGCTTTCTTTGAGGCCCCTTAAATAACAGATCTAAATCAGTTCTGAATTTTACCTGCTGTTCAGAAGTGACCTCAATTTTTGATTTTGTGGCATCAACAAATTCCATTAGTTTATTTCCCACGTCGAGGTCATTGATATTGACTGGAAACAGATAAGCACTGAGCTCCATGGAACTCTCACTGCCAGCCAAATTTGACTTCTCCTTTTTCTCTTGGAAACTGTGGTTTACCCATTTTTTCCTACTAACTCCAAAGACCGAGCTTTGCACTCAAATGACAACTAAAGCTGTCTCTTTTTTGAGCTGCTGAGTACATGTTCCCATCATCACTGGCCCATTAGACATCTTCTTCTGTTCCCTTTTGGCACCATTTTTCCACCCCCCAAACCCCCAGTCAACTGCATTTCTGCAGGTACAAAGTTTAAGAGCAGTCTCATGATTTCCTCTTGTATTTAGTGCATTACCTTCCATTTAAAATCATGGCTACAGGAGCACTAAGCTGTGAATTTATTTGGGCTTCATTCCAAATACATCCTTTGCTAAGGTATGAATTCCTTAATGACTTTTAAGTTGGTCAATGCAGAGACAAGCCCTTTTTGAACTGAAGTTCCAAAGTGAAATACAGGTGTTACACAAATTACAGGAAAAATGGTGAGGGGTTCCAAATTTCTAGCTCAAGAAGAATATTAAAAAAAAAATCTTAGGCACTAAAATGTTTCATTCATGAAAAAATTAGGAGTTTGTGGAGTAAATCTAGAGAAACTAAGTTACAAGGTGTTCATTGATTATCCACCAATTAGTGAGTTATAGACTCCAACACTGCTACATCACTCTCCATTATAAAAA
>VYXF01001418.1:313526-365476 GCA_013397295.1 Polioptila caerulea
GAGGCAGGGGAAGGGGAGGTTGCCCAACCTAAGGGGGTTTAGAACCCTTCGAGCCAGGATCCCATTGTGGGAGTCATAGGGGTAGTTGAGCCGGAGCTTCACAGGCGCGGTGACCCTGGGGGAAGAAGGGCCGCCGGCTGTGGAAGGGCTGAAGGGGAGAACCTGCCTGGGTAAGGAAAGTATCACTTTGCGTGGTGTCGGAGCCCCTGAGGAGTGAGGTTCGGAGGTGAGGACAAGCCAAAAGTCCTCCGACCGCGCCTCAGGAATAGTGCAAGGTGAAATAGCACATAGCAGCCATTTTGTGTTGGGTGGCTCGCAGCGGACATTCTGGATTTTAGGTGTGAGTGGCTCCCAGCAGCCATTTTGTATTTTAGGTGTGAATGGCTCGCAGCGGCCATTTTGTATTTTAGGTGTGAATGGCTCGCAGCGGCCATTTTGTATTTTAGGCGTGAATGGTTCGCAGCGGCCATTTTGTATTTTAGGTGTGAATGGCTCGCAGAGGCCGTTTTGTATTTTAGTTGGTAGGTGGGTAGCTGGTAGCAGCTATTTTGTATTTTAGTGGGTCTGTGTAACTTGTCATGGCCATTTTATATTCTTCTTGGAGAAGTTCACCGTTGTTGAGTAAAGCAAGCATTTAGTGGCAGGGTGTCTATTATTAGTATATTTTGTAAGTTGTGGTTATTTTAGTTCATGGAATGGCCATCTTTGTTTGGGTTTTCGTTCAAGGTATAAATATTCATTTAAATAGCCACTTAATTTTGTCTTCCAATGTTAAACCTTTATTTAAAACACTAGATTTGTGTCTATTTTAAATTGCCATATTTACTTTGTTATTAATTTATACATTTTGTTTCTCTTTATTTATAAAAAATATATATTTGCCTAAATTGCAATTTTATTCTGTTTTCCTCCTGATAAATATTTATTTTTAACTGTCATATTTACTTTATTATTAACTTATATATTTTGTTTCTGTTTATTGAAATCACAACTTTATTTTGCTTTCCCATGGTAAATATTTATTTACAATCATCATATTTATTTTGTTATTAATTTCTAATTTTGCTTTTCTTTATTTTTTATTTACTATATATATATTAATTTAAATCAACATTTTTCTTACTTTCCCACAAAAAATACTTATTTAAAATAACCATATTTATTAATTTCTACATTTTGTTTTTCCTTATTTATAATATATATTCATTCAAATTGCCATTTTATTTTTGTATTAATTAAGTCTACTAAAACAAGTATTTCTTTTATTTTCATTTCTAAAATAATGATTTAATTTTATTTCTCAAAGAGAATAATATTATTTAGGCGATTCCTATAACTAAAGCTTCATTATTTGTATTGTTTATTTTTAGACTCTGGTTACTAATTTAAATAAGGGGCAGCATGTGGGAAAGAGCGCCCACAAGGGAAGGAAAGGGAAGGAGGCCTTTAAGAATATACCCCCAAGTAGCCCTTTGGGTGAAATGTTGAATGGGTGGGATGACAATGAGGTTGTGAAAAATCTTGATAGAATAAAAATGATAAAATACTGGACCGAAATTTGGCTGGGGGAAAGTATAACCAAGGGACCGGTCTATTGGCCCTGGTATGGGAGCAAAGAGAGATGGCTATGTGCAGCATTAAATAAATGTGTCAACATCAGAAGGGAGCCCTGTGAAGAAGAGATTAGGTATGCTCAATGCTGGTTAGAGAGAGGAAAACGAGATGAGGAGATAAAAGCGTACAAAGTATTGAAAGAAAAAGATAAAGAAGAAAAGATTCCAGAAATGAGATGGGATCCCTTAGACTATCTTCCACCACCTCCCACTCCTGATCCTCCAAACTACCCCCTGCTACCACCTCCCCCAGCTCTGGCCCTATCCCCAACAGGACCATCTCCTGTTCCAGTATCTGTTCCTAAAGACGTTCTAAAATCACCTCAGCCCCCTATGCAAAGATACCCTGCTCTTGAAATCCCTGCTCCTCTAACTCCTTTAACCTCGAACGCACTGGAGCCGGCCCATTCCAGTACTCCTGCAACTTCACAGATTTCCTCAAACAGCCCGACATCAGCCCCCATGGTTACTGCCCTAAATCACTAAAGCGTTATTACCCCAATTTTAGCTCCTAGAACCTTCCAAAGTACCCCTGTCTTATTTTTCTCCTTTACCCAAATCTACCTCTTCCCCCATTCTGGCCCCGGGAGCCTTGCAAAACTTTCCTTTTTATCTATCCCTCATGCCCCAACTTATAGAAAAGCAGAGACACAAGGGGGGTTTTCCAATAAAGGATCAAGAAATGAATAAAGTCTGTTGTTGTGGGAATCTAGAATAGAAAAAATTTAACTGAATCCAAGGAAAGTATAACAGGGCATCAATATAATACGAGGTTCCTGTCCAAGAGACTCCAAAATGAAACAGGGAGGGTAGAAAAAAAACAAACTCAAAACAACAAACAAAAAAAAGAAATAAAATTCCAGCCAAAGCTGCATAACTGAAAAACTAGACAGTAGAACTAATTCTAATAGTGAAAAAAAAAAAAAAAAATCACAAAATTCTGCCTTATGACACATTACATCTCTTGTAAAAACTACACTTTTGTTCAAATGGTAACACTGATTTTCAGAGCTAAGCAAACAGTATTTATCAAAT
This sequence comes from Polioptila caerulea, assembly GCA_013397295.1. Classification (NCBI taxonomy): domain Eukaryota; kingdom Metazoa; phylum Chordata; class Aves; order Passeriformes; family Certhiidae; genus Polioptila; species Polioptila caerulea. Next base: position 316,175 of record VYXF01001418.1, read on the forward strand.
ACTGGTTCTGGTTAATTTGGGTGTGCTTTTCTGCTGTGACATAATCACAGAACATCCTCTTTATTTGCTCAACATCTTGGAAATACATGAGGAAAATTAGAAGCAAACAGTTTCATCTGTTGACTAAAGGTATTGAGCAGTGAGAGTTCTGCTGCCTAACATGCAAAACTCAAAATTAGCTGTGTGATTATTCTGCCTGCTAAAATAAGTACACTGTATCAAAATACATTGACTTGTTCAATTTATGCTTTTTCCTCTGGAGGATTTTTTTGAAAGACCAAATGTAGTCAAATAACATTTCATCCCTACCCCTGCTGTCGTATTTATGCTTTCCTACCTGGGCAGCAATTCTGGGCCAGCTTTGAAAAATGAATTCCTGTATATAAACATATTTTTGCTCATCACAGAAAATCCCAGACCAGATTTCGTGCTGGTACAAGTGGGCTTAACCCACCCTTTTTCCCTCATTTACATCAGCACGTAATTTGGGGCTGTGGTATGCACAAAAAATAGAAATGTACACTTAAAACTGATTTCTGGAAGTGTTCCCGCTGAGAACATTTATCAAATGTTGGGATTCCACTGGAATTTCTGAAATCAGTGAGATTTAAGCAGCTGCTTTAATCAAATGATCATTTGAAAACAAGAATTGGACCACAAAATTTTACTGAACAGGATACTACTACTATTACTAGTAATATTAACAATAATGTAGTGGCCTTACGCTAGTAAGAAACAGTGATATTCAGCAATTAATTTTCTGCTGTTGTATCTAAATAGATGTAAAACTTGAGCTGGGCAATGAGAAATCATGCTGCTGAAAATTGAACAAGCATCTGCTCTTGTATCAATCCTTTTGCTAGGTTGTAATACCCATTTAATATGCATTGAACAGCTGAATTACTGCCTTGAAACGCTTCCTAAGTGCCACAAAACTTAGTGGGAACAGAGATCCATTCTCACTTCACCCAGATACACTGCTCAGCCTACCTACAACTGAGTTGACCCCTTAGAGTTACCTGCACTAAATTATTAATGAGCTTTTCATTGCATACTTGATGCTCTTTTTCCTATATAATTGCAGTTATTGGTCTACTGGCATTGAGCCTTTCCAGAGGGTGAGGCACAATCGCCAGAAATTCTGAGAGGCACAAAAACAAATATTCTTTTAAAAGATAAGGATAGGTTAATTGAATTTATTTTGCTTTTCATAGATGAGGTTGAGGGCTGAGATGATCATGGTAACTTTTGTGTTACTGTTACCTAATCTCACAGCAGGGTCCTCTTCAGGCTGAAAGACAAAAGGATGAACCATGTCCAAGGCTTTGAGTTCAAACCAGACAAACATAGATGAGAAATAAGACTCAAATCCCAAGCTGCAAGCCAAATCAATCACAACAAATTACTGTTTAAAGCAGCTTCTCTTTCTTTGCAAATCCTCGAATCAATATCAGGTTGTTGGTTTGGGTTTTTTTTCTTTGAGGTTTTAAGTTCTGTTCTCTTTTGTAGTGGAGTTAGTTTGGGGTTTGTTTTATTTTTTTTTTTTTTTCTTTTTAAAGATCACCTAATTTAGGCACAGTTCCTAGGGTCAAAGCAATCTGGGAGAGTTCTGTGACTTCAGTTGATAAATAAACATCAAGTTGGTTTGGGGAAACCTATAATTGATAAACCCACTAATCCACTCTGTGCTTATTTTGTGTGCCAGAACCACACCTGGGAATTCAGAGCACCTTTGGAAAAAAATTCCCTGTTTTAAACAAAATCTCCAGAGACAAATCAAGTTTCATGTTTCAGGTAGAAAGATGCAAAAAGAGGAGACACAGCTTTGACAACGGTGAATCCCAGCTTTCCCAAAGACAGACAAAAGTCTGCCCCAAAATATGAATCAATTCAGTGCTAACACTGGTGTCGTATTCACTTTTATTTGATCAGAACTGATTAGACAACCTTAGGTTGTGGTTGGAGGAATCAATGCTGTGCAAGGCCAACAGAACCTCCTACATGCCTTCACTTGACAGTCTGGACAATTTAGAATACAAACCAGAAAAACCTGAAGCAAACAAACCCCCCTACACCTTGTAATAGAGTTCTATTATTTCTGAGCTTCAGTTTGAAAAACCCTTGGCCCACATAATAACCAAAGGGATCAATTGAAAATACAAAATATTGCTTCAGCAAGCACCTTTTTGCCTATAATCCCAAACTGTCATAAAAGTATTATCTGCATCTTTCTGCAAAGACTGATTTCTGCAAAACCATGTATTTCTATGAAATATCTTTTGAAATGTCCCACTGCGTTGGTGTGTCTGGACTGTGGATCAATTGTCTTTTAGGCCAATATCTTATGTGTTTTAACTCTTGAGTCATGAGCAGAAATTAATGATTTATTTCTCTTGTAAAGCATTTATTTTCACAGTCAAGGAAATAAGATTTGTGGTGCCAAAATGCTGAGAGTGTGGTATAAAAATATTTATATGTTCATGCAATTATATTTATAGTTTACCTGAGGGATTCCAACTCTGCACATAAATCTTGTAATTTTCCACACTATGCAAATAAACAATTCCACAGTGGGAATAAATGGTGTGTCCCACTACAAAATGCTGTTCCTTAAAGGCAGTGAACTGGCCTGTCAGTATTCACATCCTGTCAGCCAGCAATGGGCAAGTTCCACCAAAATGTGGCAACTTGTTGCTTCCTGGCTGCCACGGCCTTGGGGCAGGGGGGGAAGAAGAAATGAGGAAATGGAGAGACAGATTAAGAACCCTGCAGCTCAGTTCTCATCTTCCTCCTCTGCACTGTGCAAATCCACCCCAGCTCCGGAGGGAACAAGAACAGCATCACCTCTGTGTTGAATAAAGGAGGGGCAGACAGGGCTGTTTGCCCCCACCTGAGTTTTGGGGCAAGCAAGTCTTGCTGGTTTTCTGCCATGCACTATTTACCTTTACAAATTCAGCAAGGCAACTATCAATTTAAACATATATAACTCTGAGAAGAATTAATCCCGAGTTTAATTCCCTTCCCTTCCTTTGGTGGCATCACTTTGCTAGCACCCAGACATCCTGTGTTATTTAATTGCATTTATCCTCACAGCAACCTTGCAGAGAGGCAAACACCATTATCCCTGTTTGACAAGTGGGGATCTGAGGCACAGAGAAACTGAATGACCTGTTCAAGGTCACAGAGAAATCTGTGGCAGCATAAGCACTAAATCCCAGATTTGCTGAGTCCTTTGACAGCACAATCCACTAGAACTACCTGCTACTGGTGCTGGCAATTGTTCCTCAAAGGACAAACAGTATTTGCCTTTTAATTGCCACAAACATTTCCTTCGTCGCTAAAAAGAAGTCAGGCAAATTGCACAAATCAAAAATACACTGGGAAAAAGAATCTGAAGTATTCCACACAGGACTATAAGTGCAAACAAAAATGAAAAAACTTTTCTACTTCATAGAGGCAGTGTTTTCTCCTTTCAAAATAGAAACTTCTTGATGGCAGCAGTGCAGCACAAAGAGATAAAACATGGCATGCCTTACATACTGGGAAAAAAAGGATTTCCTCTCTTTCCTTTTCTTCTTTACACATATTTCATCTTCCCTCTCCTTGTTTCTCCCCTTCCTTTCATGGAGGAAGATAAGTCCTGGCAGTGAAGTTACAGACACCTGTTTCCCAGTTAATTGCTAGTAAAGGCATTTTTTCCATTTCCCTAGGGATGCTGCAGCTCAGACTGAAAATATTTCAAATATTTCATGTTCAAATGGGTAAGCTCAGCTCTACAGCTGCTGGGACATGTTTTTCTCTGAGCTAACCTGTCTTCAGAGGGATCTCTCTTCACAAAGTAGCATGGGCTCAACAGAGAATTCTGGGGAGCCACACAATTTAAGGGAAAATAATGTGAATAGCAAAGAAGGTAATTGAAAAGGTAACCAGGTATGTGTGGCAGGGAAGGCAAACACACAGAGGTGAGCTAAGTTCATTTACTGAAAGGTCAGAACAGAATCAGTCTTTTGCTCTCCTTGTGCAAGCAGAAGGGGAGCAGATGCCAGGAGAAACGTGCATTGCTATGCAAATAATTTGCTTTATAACTACCATAAAGAATAGGCAGCTTGTACAAAAATGTCAAAGGAGGCACGGAGAGCAAAGGGGAGGTGTGAATTAGTGAATAACTGAGGAGATGGTGACTAAATGTCACTTTGCCACTGTCCCTTTAGCTATTCTGGAGACACTGTTTCCCTCCCATCCTTCGATCTCTCCCCTTGTAAAATTCAGCGCAATTATTAGCAATGGAGTCACAACGAAATAATGATATCACAGCTGTGGAGCACATGAATTTCTGCCAGCAAAAAAAGCTAAATGTTATTACCCATGAAGGAACATCTCTAGGCATCTCACACTTCACTCTGATGGCACAGAATAAAAGAAAAATCTGTTGAAAAATAAGAAAAACAGTGACTGCCCCCTCAATGATACATTATTAGTGCAATTGTACAAACCTCCCCTTCCAGCTCTTCAGAGCTCAGATCCCTCACAGAAGTAGGGCCCACAAGTGTAATTTCACATGGACTGGGATGGGTGATGTTATTGACATTTTCTGTGCACTACTAGCCCTTCTTAAACCAGTTGAAACAGAGGTAATGTCAGCAAGACCACGGCTTTTTGATGTTCAAACTTGGAAAAGTTTGCCATTGGAGGCATGGAATCTGAGTAGGGGATTTATCATTCCTCTTAAATAAAAAAAAAAAAAAAGCCCAAACAAAAACCCTGATTTGCTGTACCTCTTTTGTGAATGGCTCTAAAATAGCTTACAGAATCAAGGAATCTATAAATAGCATATTTTAAGATTAAAAACCTTAAAACACATCCTGCTCCAGTTCTAGATTTGCTTTATTATAAGACTAAAGCAAATAATCTTTCCCAAGGTCATGACTGCAAATTAAACTCATGATCTTGAGGAATGATTAAATTCCCCAAGGGAAGAATGTAAATCTCCCCAGTGCATGGGACATCCCAGTTAGCTCATTTCACACCACATATTTCCATCAGCTGGCTCTGGGGAATGTGCTCCCTCTCCCCATATGCTCCCAGAACTGCAGATTTGTGCAGTTTTGGCAGGTGAGCAATTCAGACACAGATTTGGCAAATCTCTCCCCTGATGTGACATCTTTGGTGTCAATGCTTCTGCACTGCCTTGGCCAGCAGATTCCAGCAGGAGCCCACCCTGCTGCCTCGTTACACCATGGGGTGTGATTTTTACATCAAATCCTGCAGCAGCCAGGTTATGCCGAGGTGGGAATACCTCAGTTGTTATTGCATTCATCTTGGTGCTGACCTTTAAGCCTCTCTTGGCACAGAACACACATTTTTTTATGCTCATTGAGCTCTCCTTTTCAATCAAGAGGTGGAACTTTATTGTGGAGGTTGTCTCTGCACTTCAGTTTTTGCAAAAAGAAAACATAACATTTACTTTTTATATCGGAGAAACGTTCTGGGAATGGGCTGTCATGCTCTTTAAATATGAAATTCCTTCTTCCCCAAATTGCTTTTGCTGCTCTCTAACATCCATTCATTTTCTTATGGGCTTTCTTTCCAGATTCTGAAGGGAGGATAACGGAATTGTGCTTGCAAAAATGGAAAAAAAAAACCAAAACAAAGCCAAAAAAACCCAAATTACAAAAACCCCCACAAAACTCATGTTTTGTTGTTTTTTGTTGGCTGGAGGCAGAGGGGGGGACATAGCTGCATTACACAGAAATGGATAAAAGACTCTCTAGTCTTTGAAGGGATAAAATATGCTTTCTGGCTGTGTGGTTCAGGATGCAGGATTAGTACCCCAAGAAAATCTAGGAGCGTATTGGCAGTCTCAGAAAGAAATGGTTTTTTGTAAGTCTGGTACTAAAGGAACAAAAAGGGTTTTGCAAATGCCTTCTGTATCACATGGTGCTTGGAAACTTCTGAAAGGAGAGACTGGCACATCACTCCTTCAGGAGCACTGATATTTCCTCAGGGAAGCAGCCTTCAGGACACTGACTATTCCTTGCAAGGTTATCCCTTCAATTCTGCTTCTCCCTTCACTACTTCCAAGCAAAAACTAGGTAGGTTTAATCATAAATTCCATAGATAAGTAATGCTACAGCTTCTCTTCACAGGATGCCCTAAACCACTCCAAAACTAAGGGAAAGGAAGGATGCTTCTACCAGGTTACTTTCAATTATTTCACCTACAGTTTTTATGTTGAAGCAGAGATTCTTGTTCCTCTTCACTGCTACCATTGGTTTGATGTAAATGTCCATCATGTGATCCATAGATAACCTTCTCAATTCTCCAACTGCTACTGGGACATGCAAAAAACACCCAAAACAGTAGAAAATAAGGAAAACATACGAAATCTGGCTGGCATCTTATTAATGCCTCCTTCAAGTAACCAAACACATGTCTCAATAAATCTCATCCGTTCTGGAGCACAGTATTTTTCAGCCTTATTATTGCCAGTATTTTGCCTGTCATTCCTAAATGGTTGCTCAGAAACAAAAGCTTGTCCTTGAGGAGCAAGAGAAAGTTACTACACTTTCAGTCTGAATCACCTCCTAATATAAGCACTGAAATGCTGGGAATAATGCAAACTCTCCAGTAAAATATGATGATAGAGTATACCTAGAAATATCTCAGCTTAATAGGTGTTGTGCCATTAACAGTGGATTTTATGGAAGCAAGTAAATGTAAATCTGTCAGGCAGACAAAGATTTACAGTAATATCCCCTGCAGTGGATGGTTTTCATCACATTTAGGACTGTCAGGCAACTCGTGGTTTCCTCCATCCCTTTAGGCATGAAGGCCCTTTCCTTTTATTTAGGAGCTGGGATGTTCACCATCAGGCATTCTGCACTGCCAGAGGAAGCTCTCCAGTGCCCTGTCCCTTTTTATGGATGAAACCCACAGCCCAGGTGACTTTACACATCCTCTTTTCCAAATAAGAACCTTGTCCTGTGTGCTGGATATAACCAGACAAGACCCAACCTCGTGGCACATGTGTTTACAAGGTTAAAGCACTGTCTGCACTGCAGCACCTGCATATTCCCAAAAGCAGAGTGAAAAAGCCCTGCTTTTCTCCCAGAGGGGCAGCAGTGGGGAAAACCTTTCTGGCAGCTCCAAAATGCAGCCTGGAAAGTACCTATGGGATGTATCCCTAGCAGTGAGGATCATACAGGGTGCAGAAATAGAGGTAGCTGAGACTCTACCATTTAAATGTGGGTTTATGGTGGGAAAATTGATGTCAAAGACTAAAAAAGCACTGTTGAAGTGTATGATTCCTTCTGCTGAGCAGAGCCTTTCACCCAAGTGTTGATACAAACACATCAGAACTCTGGAGGATTTCTCCAGCGTGGTGAGAAATGCCTTTCTTGGGGTGAAAGAGAAGCGTCACACAAATCAAACTGCAGTAACAAAGCAAAGCTTTAATTATACCTCATTATTTCTGCTCCCTTAACTGTCATCAGTGGTGTAATGAGCAGAGTTATATGATGCACCATGGACAACACAACTTTTCAGTACTCTTATTCAAAAGATGAAGACCTCTAGCAATCAGTGCTAAACACAGAGTCTGACTGTGCTAATAACTGACATAAAGTATCTCTGTACCATAACACTCCAGATGCAGCAAATCTCAACCCTAAAAACTTCTCAAAAGCTGAGCAATTATGGGCTTAAATCTACTTCTGATCAAGAACTTCAAAAGCAGCCGGTGTCCAAAGGAAAGGCTTATGCTCTGTACTTCCTGCAGAGAACCCCTTATCTGCTTCAATGCTAATTAATCCTTCCAGCTGCTTCATTTCCAGCTGGAAAAAAAACAACAGCAGCAAAATACCTGCATCTCAGAGGTTTATTCACAAAACAGCATCTTTCCCAGCCAGCCAGCATTATGGTATTCCTACAGACTCGGTTTTGGCACAAAAGCCCATACATAATTCACTAGAAACACATTCTAAATACCACTTACCAATTACCAGTGAAACATAGAGTACATTCAATTGCATCCTGTGGTACTGAAACTTATAACTGCAATTTCCATGTGAAAACTATCTGCAAGAGAAATTCCAATACACGGAGGCAGCAACATTTGAACTGAATTAAAACACTTTGCAGTTTAGCTTTTGGCCACAAATGCTCTAATGGGCCTTCCATTTAAAGGCTTTTCCTCTATTTAAGTTTCAGCTTTTCAAATCCTGCTTTGACCACAGCCTGTCAGACATCTCCTGTCACCTTCACAGTGTGTCCCAATGTTATTAAGCCGGGACTTACGGATTGCAAGAGCAGAAGAGGTCATCACAATCTTTAATCTTACTCTCTGTGCAAAATGGGTAAATGTAAAGAAAACAAATGACAGCAGCTCTTCCTTATCCCTAGAACTGGTTAGCTCCAGGGGCTAATTTTACATTTACAACTAAAAGTCTGTTCTTTATTTTGATTTTTATGATTGTCTTAATTGCATTGCTTGAATCCTATAATGTCTTTGTCACCCAACAGACCTCCAGAGAGAGGCAGCCTCTTTTTATAGCCTCAGTAACTTTGCTTCCTCTTCCTCCCCTGAAAAGTTTTATGACAATGTTTTCAATGAGAATTCTTTGAAGTACTGTCATATTTGAAGGTGCAATTGCTCAGGAAGCTTTAGTCCCCTTCCCACTATTTTAAATCATGTGAGGAACAATTATTCAATCAATACTTTGTCAAATATATTCACAATTACACATACAGAGAAATTATGTCGATTCCCTAACCATGACCCCCTCCTACCTGTATTTGAAAAGGTGTTTGGACAAAGGGTTTGCAATTCCTGTGGCAACCTGGAAGGAATTATTTAATCAAAATCTCACTTTTCTCTTTTTTTCAGGCCCACAATTCCAAACCCAGCATCAGATATCCTAGAAAATAACTATATAAAATTTGAGGTTTCCCAGAGTAGTGAAATTATTTACAAAAGGAAAAACTTTTTGACACATGCCTATATGAAAGACACATCTGGAGTCACATACTGACACTGATGACTCAAAACCAGTTACTCAAACATGGATATTCCATAAATATTGTTACATTCTATGTCCATTCTTCAGCATTTTTCCTGGGACACTGCTTTAAGCTCCCTGAGATAGAATATTTTTGCAATTTGGGCCATTTTATTTCTAGGAGATGGACACAAAAAGATGAAAACTCTCCAGTAACTTTGTGCTTTCCTCAGCAACACCACTGAAACCAGCAGATCCACCCATAATTAAGGTAAAGTCACTGTGGGACAAACTGGAGGTTAGCATTTTCTGAACTATATGTACATTTTCCCCCTATATTTGAAAATTAGGATATAAATTCATTGAAATGTGTGCACTACACATTCTGCTCATGATTCAGCCTCACATACCTGCAATATTTTATATGGCTCTGCCTGGGTTCCCCCACAATCTGTAGGAGTAGAATCCCCTCAATTCCTTACATTTATTTGCAGAATCTATTCCTGTGCATATTGTAGCCAAGTAACAATTTCCTCCACTGTTATGTGCTTAAATTGTTTTCTTTGTTGGTGTGAAAAACTCAAGATTTAAAGAAAGGAAAGCAGAGGCAAGGAAACCATAAGAAATTAAAAAACAGGAAAAAATTCTTTCTATATCTCTGCTCAAAGGAATAAAGGTTGTCGCTCCCTGAACTTTGCCAAAAACCTTCCTTAAGGAATTTTCTTCTGTGACTCCATCCCCTGGAGCATAAATTACAGAATAAATACAGGGCAGCTGCTGGGAGTTAGCATCATTTGTTGTGCTGTGTCCCTGGAAAGCTCCAGTGGCTCATGGCTGTGCCCAGGGCCCCTCAGGAACTGCAATTTCACAGTTTGATTGCCAGTGCTGCCTTGCAGGGCTGCTGCCCTAATGAGTTCCTGGAGCTTCACATGCCCTGGGAAAGGCTCTCTCTGCTGTAGTTCCCCAGCTGGTAGCGCAGAAAACATCCGTGCAAAACGTAGAAATGCAAAGCACACCTACACCGGGAGGGAAGGGGGAAGCACTCAATGCTTTGGCAGAGGTGGATTTGTCTTTTCTTTCTCCCCCTGCTGCACTGTCATCGTCTTTTTCTCCTCCTGCACTTTGATTTCAGGGCACTGCCACAGCTGCTCTTACCCAGCTGAAGTGCAGGGGTACCTTGGGGAGCTGGGGAACTTTGTGTTTTTGCATGGGTCATGAGTGCTAATTGCAAACTGTGACTTGATGCGCTGGGAATAGCAAGGAAATTGAAAGAACTGGGGATAAGTCAACCAGGAAGCTTCAGCCCAGGGGGGAAAAAAAAACAAAAACAATTTCACGCACACAAGCTATACAATAACTATGAATTCTTTCATATTTCCTTTCAAAGCACCACAAACAATTTTCACAAGTGCCTTTTGGTCAGAGAAAGAAACTTCATACCTGGTGTAACCTCTGTAGTAAGTGCTCATCTTTTACTTTTCACATAACTATGTGGACATTCAAGAGACATCTTAATAAAGAAGGGATTTATGAAGTCACCTTCCAGCCACTAAAATCTCAAGAGCATTCATCCAGGACGCTGACATTTTTATGTAGCCAGCAGTGAGATTATGGCTGTATGCTTGGCTTCAAATCTTTTACTTTAAAATAAAATAAATCTGAAAAAAACCCTCCAAACCTATGGATCAGCATGAGGAAGATTGTGGGTAGCCATTTCATTCTTACTTTGAGATTTACTCAAAACCTCAAAAAAAAGAATTTAAGTATTATTCGGGGTTTAAAAAAAAAACAAAAAACCCCAACAACAAATCCCATAAAATAAAAACCAGTTTAAACAGTGCTTCATTGTTTATTAAAGAGTGAAATGATACAGAGCAGCTCACTATTGTACAGGCATTTGCTGAGTGAACTGTGTCTCATCATCCAGCTTGAAAATAAAGATATTTATAGCACTGGCATCAGTATCAATCTCTTATGGAGACAACCCATACCCACAACTATTTCAGCCTCAGGTGACTGATCTCCACCCTTGGGATCATGCAGCCACAGTTCATCCCCTTGACTGTCTGCTTTCCCAGCCCATCTCTCACTAAATTAGATACAATTGGAGACCCTCTCATTTCCCTGCAAGAGGCACTCAGGGAAATGTTTAACCAGGAAAAACCTGCACAGGCTGCTCCCAGTTATCTCCTCATTCTCCATGTGCCTGGAAATGGCTTCCAAGGTTGTTCCATAGACTTCCTAGTGCCTGGAAAGGGTGTGAACAGCCTGTAGCTCCCCAGATCTTTTCTTTCTTTCCCTTCCTGACAACAGGGTGAAGTTTTCCTGGAGAAAACTCCCAATCACCATAGCGTTCCTGAGATAATCTACAGCGCCTTTGCAGAGGCATTGGGCAGCTCCCTCAGCTGGATACATCCCAGGGACTTGTCTATGTCCCATATTCCCCCCACAGGGATCACTTTGGGACAGCAGCCATCACCTCCAGAGGGAAAGGGCTCATCTTCCACCCCTCGCTCTTCTGGAAAACAACCCAGCTGCTCGGGAAGTGAGGTGTGCCTGGCTTTACCTTGCTCTTCAACTTGATAAAGCAGGACGGGTCAGAGGAGGCAATTCAGAATGGATAAAGTTCTTCACTTAGCCAGGAAAGCAATCACATTTATTTCTCCCTGAATTTGTCACGAAGAAGATCCAGAGGGCCTGAAGCCAGCACTGCCACTTTAGAAGCATTGATGTGCCAAAATAAAGGCACAAAGAGCTCCCTGAGGAATATATTAGGGTCTTGTTCAAAACCTGGATTTCTGCTGCTCTGCTCCCTCAAAGGTCATCACTTTCCCACTCTGAAAACAAGCAATAGATTTGGTATTGAAAACAGATGGAACAGCACTGGAGCAGGAGGGAAAATGGGGAAGAAAATGATTAAAATAAGAGCTGTCCTCCCACTACACACAGGTAACACTCTGACAGCTTCTCCAGCTATAATGTCATATAAAAAGCATTCTGAATTAACTTCAGACCTTTTTAATTTCTGATTTCAAATTAAACCTCCTCTAAATGCCCACCCACTTTAAGAAAGACAGTTTAATTAATTCCCTGAAGATATATTTGAAGAGACATGAGAGCCACCCCCTGAGGGATAGGTAATAAGAGTTCTGCCCAAAATGGGAGACAAGGAGAAAATACCCGCAGAGGATGTTAAAGCCTTTTTTGTGTCATCTGAGGTAAACAAAGCATCAAAGAATGAAACTGTCCCAGCAGCTTTAAAGGCTGCTAAAAGATCACCTTTGACATCACTTCTGACTCCTTCAGTGACTCTGAAATTCACAGTTCTATTCATGATAATATTTTTAAAGGTTTTGCTGGATTCATGGGGAAGATTCCTTGCTTTAGCCCAAGACTCAGAACTAGACAGTCGTTTTGGTAAAGATGGTATTATATCAGAAATCTCCAGGCATCTGACCACCTTCAGCACATGCCCTGCATGGGAGGTGTCATTTACCAAAACAGTCTGGACATCAATCTGGAGCATCAGAAACGCCACACACCTAATTCTGGGCATCACAGGAATCCCACTATGCAGTTCACTGTTCTTTTCATTTTTCACATCTGATCTGGATTTTGCTACTCCAGAACCATCAAAGCACCTCACTAAATATTCAAAGGATCACTAAGCCATCAGTGTACAGAAGGAGCCAAAACTGCATTTACTTTCTTTTCTTTAATCTCTCAGACCTTAATTGCCATATTGACAAAAAAGAAACAGTTGTTTACCTTCTAAAGTCTCAGGAGTGCCTGCCAAATTAATCCTTTTAAGCAGCATTTCTCCAGCTCCAGAAACAAGTAAGCAGCATGCAAGGCAGTGAGGCATTCCCCTCAGAGGCAGTAAACACACACTGCTCCAAAATTAACCTTGACTATTATAACTTGTCACGCATTTCTTCTTTCCTGTTTCATCATGTCCAAAGGTTCCAAAAGGTGGGTCGCTTTTCAGAGCAACCAGGAGACTTAAAAATTTATGCGAAAGAAGTTTTATAACCTAGATGTGTGCAGGAGCCAAAACAAAAAGTGGTGGAGCAGAGTTATCTACAGAACGAGCTCACAGAATCCCAAAGCACAAAGAAAAATTATTTTGTATTAGACTCCTGACAAACATGGAAACACCTTGCATATTGCAAACACTGTGAAACAGTGAATTGTACTAATGAGGTCTGTGATGCTGTGTCTTAAAATTAGCCAGAACCGTACATTTTAGAGCACCAATAATTTTCCTTCCCCAGGCTGAATTATCAGCTACTCTGTAGATAAATTCACAGGAGTTGGAAGCTTGTATCTAAACTGATTTTTGTGTTACCACTGAAACATTGAAACAAGTATTGCTTCCTGTTAGATGATGCTTAAAATTCAGTTTGCAAAGAAAATTAAATTTATTGCACAAATGAGGACAAGTGCTTCATGTATCAGTACCAAACTGGAAGCTTGCTGATGGGCTTTACTTACAATCCCCAATAAACTGAAATACTCTGAATAATTTGCAGCTGTTATCCACACATTGCCCTCTGTGTGCCCTGAGTTCTCCAGAGAGAATCTTTCCCATATTGTCTGCAGCAGAAAATAACACCCAAAATACTGGATTGAAGCAGCTGGTCAATGGCAGGCAATTTAAACTTAAAACATGCAGGAGCTGCTTGCGTAGGTGCAGTCCATGTGTGATTGCCACTTTTTTGCTGTCTGATGGCTTCCCCTTGTTTTAAGGATGTCAGGGCATTTATACAGCCCCCTACTGCCACCTCTAAATTTCACTGACTCACAATTGCTCACCCCAGCATTATTTTAGTCTAGAAGAGTTAGAAGAGGTTTTTTTGGTTTTTTTTCAAAAAGGAAGCTGCAATCAAACCAAAATAAAAGCTAATTTGAGAGGAAATACACAAGAAACGAGGTTTTTAGGTTGCTACCTAAGTTCTGAGCGAGATCAATGGGAATGAAAGGGTACCACTTTTATATATATTTCCTACATATCTCTTCAGATAAGTATAATACAGATACTTGCTCCTGCCTTACTGTTTAGATAGAGTGGCAAGTGACAGGGCTCTTTTCATTTTGCTAATTCATTATGTCACTTGTCAAGATAATTTAAAAAAAAAAAAAAGAAGAAGGTTTGTAAAAGTAAGTTGGGAGAGCATTTCACTTCAGAGCTGCTTCCCAGGCATTAATTGATCATTCCATTATGAATAAGTCTTTTTTACCCCACTGCCCAAGACTGACTTTTGCTTGAGGGATGATCTCTCTGCTGGCAAACACCAGCACTGGTCCCACTCATTTTACTTTGGATGCACCAATGTTTACAAGAAGATAGTTTTATATTAATAGACATGGTCTTAAAAGACAAAAGCCCATGTACTTGAAAGATCTGTAGCAGCAAATAGGTCGAATATTGGGCAGTTAAGAGCAAAAAATTGTAAAACTCTTCCGTGAGGACAAGGACCAGAGGGGTGGCACAACTTCTCTCCTGTCTTCTGTCTGTGTGCACTCCTGCAGCTCCAGAGTGCACACAGCTATTTGCATTCTAACCCAGCAAGCAACAGGCTAAAAATAGTGCTGAAAATCCACTCTGTGGATACTGAGCAGTGCTCTAGGAACTTTAAATTTAAGCCCATTTTTTCCCTAGTAATTACAGGCAGTGTCGCAGAAAAGGAAGCCAGGGCTTATCACTCTTTGCAGAGATGTTCCCATTTGCAAGGGAAACCATGTGCCTATAATACATATTAATGCACCAGCATGCCTGTGCATGTTCACTTCAGGTTCTTGGGAGCCTTCCTGCCTTGATGTCTATCCCTTTGCCACAGCTGGAAATAAAATAATAAACAGAAAGTGGAGCTGCATTTGCCTTTCAGACAGTGCCAATGAAGACTGTCCCAGGCACTATAAATCTTAAATTTGATGCCTGGTACCACAGCCTCTGCTCTGCAGGGCCCACTGTACTAACTAGGCATTGAGAGGCCTGGTTTAGATATGCACTGAAAAATTGCAGACCTGAATCCGTGGTATAAATCACCAGAACATGAGATCAGATGGCAAAATGCTGCTAATACTGAAAAACCTAACAGAAAGCAAGATGACCACCAGTAACATCAACCACAACAGAGGACTGCCCTGAAAGTGAGCTTTTCAGAGAGCTGTTGGTCATTCAAAAAATTTATATTTTAATATGCGAGGTAAATGGTAGCTAGAGCACGCTGTGGCATAGCAGTCGCTGCTGGGTTACCTGACAAAACCCAGAAATATTCCCTCATTCACATTTCCTTTTCAGTGTATCCCCCTGACCTCTGAAAATAAGGCTGGTCTCCCCACCAGGTTTTGAAGGAGACCAAATCCATGTCTCAACAGGCCACTGGCATCTCTCATCACGCAAAGAGAAGAACAAAACCCTGAAGACCCAATCAACACATCTCTTTAGTGACAAAACTGCTGTTAAAAGTGTGCATCTTGGAGAGAATTGGTTTCTTTCATTAACAGCTTTTGTTCCTCATTACTGAGAGAGAGAAAAATACATGTTAGGAAAAAAGTTTTTAAGGAAAGGTTCCCACTCGGCTTTTCAAAAAGAAGCTGTCTGGTTGGAGGCTCTGGGGTACCCAAATTTTAATTTCCACCAAAAAACATGCTCAGACCCTAGATCCCACACACCCCTAGCTATTATTCTCTTTCCTAGAGAAAAAGAAAAACAGAACCCTCCCAATGCAGGAGTTGTGCCATAAAGAACACTAAAATGAAGTCTACAATACGTGGGAGATGCCAGCAACACATGAAATATCATTCATTTGTTTTCTTCATGCCCCAAAGCTACACCTCCAGGATTTTTGTGACAGGCAGACAGCTCGTTTCCTTTAATCTCCACTTGGATTTGTACCTCAGTATTTTCTCCAAAGTCTTGCCCTACTTTTAGCAACAGCAGGGCAAAAACATACAAAGAGAATAAACAAGCTGTCTCTCATAGAATCTCTGGAAAAGGAGTTGAGTCCCAGCTGGGATGAAGGCACTCAAGAGTCAGAGAGGAAGGGAAGGAGGGAGTCAAGCTCAGCAGACACAAAACCCAAAGTCAGTTTTTGTGAGGCTGCATCTCTGCTGCAGGCTGCTTCCAGAATCAGAAATCCTGATTGTGAAAAAAACCCCAGGGATTTCCCCAAGGAAGAAGCATTAATATGGGAGAGGGCATGGCCGTGCAAATGAAGAGTGGCACAACTGATTTCCTCAAATGTGCAATGCCCTAAAATGTTCAGTCAGAAAGTGCAGACTGGAGGCTCTGAACCTCTTTGTACTAAAATCATCACTCTAAGAGACCACAGAGAACACTTTTCAGAGTAGCAGGTCTTATCTCATTGACTAAAACAATTAGAATCTTTGTTAAGCTGCAGTCATGCAGCTACCCCTGCAAATCTGAGATTGTCAAAACTCTCTTTATCTCATCTCTCATAACCTGATGACCTTTAGAGAGGAAAATGTGCACCATGCAATCAGTTTGCTTTGAATCTGTCTCTCTAGAAACTGTTGCCACACAACAATTTAATGTAAAATACAATATAATTTATTGTGGCCTTTTATTCCTCTGTCCACACAGTCCACAAGTCACTTTTAAAGTGATCAGAAACACACTTTGCCTATGTTTTGATCAAAAAGATGCTAAGAAACACTTTTTTTTTTTCTTAAGCAGGATAAGCATTCCCAACAACAGCTCCTCTGAAAACCAGAAAACTATAAACACTCCAACAGCATGTAGAACATTAATGCTTCCCTTTGTCCTTTTAAAGATTTATTGTCTTTGAAGATGCTGCCTCTCAACAGTTCAGCACAGCAAGGCTGCATAACGCTGACAACCCAGCCAAGGCTCACAGGAGAAATAAACGAGAGTTCCTGAGACAGGGCTGACATGAAATAAGTTTCCTTTGGCTTTACAGTCCCTCCCTCCAAGTCCTTATTTCTCCACCAGGAAGAAGTGAGAGGTTGGAACACGCTGTGGGGATTGTTATTTAAAAGTCAAGTACTGCTGCAACACACCTCTTTTTAAAAGGATAATCTTAGTTCTGATAGATATTGATATTTCAAGCTATTAAAATTGTTGGAGTCCAGCTTGCAACATGGCTATAAAAATCCTTTTCTGCTGAAAACACATTGTGGAGTTGGTCCCACTGGAACTGGACTAGCTGCCAGCAGGGCATTGCTTTTTCCATTTAGGAAGTGGCATTTGCACTCCTTGTTCCAAAACATGCCAAAATCCAAACCAGACCTCCAAAGGGTCTATGGTGCATTGCTGGTGCTTCAAAATCCAGCTGACTTTGGCCTAAAATAACCAAGGTATCAGGGGAACAAGTGGAAAACGAAGCAGAGAAAGACAGACAGACATATTAAATCAGCCTACAACCCACAACTGGGACTTCCAGGCAAGATTTTTGCTACTCTAGGTTTGTCTTTTTTGCTCCACATGTTCCAGAAAAATCAGATTGGAAGAACTCTCTCTTAATAGAATAAAAATTTTGGCTACAGTGTAATATCTCTCCCCTGCTTCATTGTTGCCCAAAGAAAACCAGAATTGAGTTTTTTTTGCTAGCAGTGAGGCAGGAAAACAAACTAAAAACCAGCAAAGAATTCCCCATAAGATGGAGTAATTAAGGAGAACATTAATGAGCAGAAAAAAGTATTCCATGAATACAACCTTACTTACAACCACTTACACATGTTTCGGAAAAGACTGTTGCCAGTTCTTCATACCTTCAGGTAAAAATAAGATGTTTTACACTTCCTACAAGCAATAAACTAACATAGAATAGCTTCTGCCATTCCAGCTTACCTCTGAAGCCACCAGCTCATGGAGCCATGTCCTTAAACACAATTCAGCATTACTGTCACCACCCAAGGCAGCACAGCACTGCAAAAATTCTCTGACTGTAATTAAACAGCTCATTTCCTTTTATTTAATCCTGAAAAGCAATAAGATGTTATTAGCAGGTGGAAGTTTTAATGCCAGTTTATTAGTGGCACTGACTTGGTGCCTGCTGATAGTTACTGTGAAGGCCAAAAGGTTAACAAGACTTGGCTGGGATGCAGCAGCTTGCCAGGTGTTTTCCTTGTGGCTGATGGAGCAAAGCCAATTTAAATTATCCGTTTTTAGCCACTAGCAACTCTTTCTTGCAACATGGAGACTTGATTTTCCTTAAATACAAAATCTTAAAAAAAAAAAAAAAAATTTTCTTCCTGTCTCATGCTGCAACAACTGCCACATAATTTGTAATAATTAGATCCAGCAGCAGCCAGCTTTCTCTTTGATTTCAACAGCTTCCTCACAAAATAGGAGTACAAAGAGAGTGAAGCACTTTAAACTAATAAGGATCTGTTCAACAAAATAAAGTTTCACAGCTTTCTGAATTCTGTAAACAATATTTAAGGCACAGAACAGGTGTTAAAATTTTTCTGGAGGAGTTTTAATTACCTAATCCATATCTGTAGAGTTGTAATAAAATAACAAAAATATGATTAAATATGAGGAAAGCAGCATGCATAGATAATAAAAGAAATGCACACTGTGGTTTTGGACTGAATACACAGGTATTTGGTCCAAAATAAAGCAGATGGCAAACCAAACACATAAGCATCCACTTCATCTTGCAGTTCCTGTGGTTCTCTGATTGCTTTTATTTATGTTGTGTATGTAAAATTAGGCAGATGAAAGACAGAGGTGAGAGATTCATGTTCCCCAAATTCATTGTTAGAGGGAAAAAAAAAAACTAAACAAATTCTCTCATGCACAGCAGTGTCCTGAAAAACACATCCATAAAACCCAAGTAAATGATATTATTTAAGTTTGCAGGTGGTTCCCTTGTACTTCTTCCTATTTATTTAGGGATACACCCTAACTAGAGAGTTCACCAAAGCATGACTCTGGGCTTTTAGGATTGTCCTTTTGAACATGTATTTGTTTCTATATGGATTTCAAAAGGTTCCAAAGGCTAAAGTGAAGTTCTCACCACACTGATACCAAAAGCAGCTTTGGCAAAGCCAGGATTTTACAATAAAATAGCTAATTCCAAATAGAAGAGTAACCACTGTAGGTAGGGAGAGCGGGGGGATTTCTGTGCAACAAAGACATTTTAAAGTTATTTTCCAGATGGATTCTGCTTCCTGAGGAGTTTGTGTCTTTGGGGGCTTGTCTTGCCTGAATCGCAAAGCATTTCAGACAGTTTATTAGAAAATCATTTTATTAAACTGTTCAGCCTCATTCCCTGCCTGCCCACTGTACTGCATCTTCTGTTCAGAGCCCTATCATTCTCATAGTGCTGCTAATGACAAAAAAAAATAAATCTCCGTTTCTTGTAAAAACTTCAGAGAGACAAAGCTGAAGTATTCTATGAGCACAAGAGATCCATTAGGACAAACCTTGGAGTACATAATCATGATGCAAAGAGAGCAACTTCTCTGGGCAATTTTTTCCCAGTGTTTCTCCCTCTTCACAGTGGAAAAACACATCCAATCCCTAATATGAAGTCTGAATTTTCCACATTCCAGCCTCTGTCTGTTGTCTGTCATCCTGTCACTGCGCCCCTCTGAAAAGAGCCTGGCTGTCCTGGCAGTTCCATCCACTCATCACTTCGTGCTGTCCGTATCTCACCAGCTCAGCTGCAGCCACAGCACCACCAGAGACTGTGCCAAAGGCCCTGCCCATGCCAAGGTAAACCACAGGCACTCATCTGATCCTAGAAGGCACCCAGGGAGTGCCTTTTTTGCACTGGGTAAATCTGCACTGGCTCTTTCCCCAGACCTTGCTCACATGTGTGGAAATGGAGGGTTTGCTCCATGACCTACCCAGGGCCTGAAGTGAAGCTGAGCAGAGGTAATTGCCACCTAAATGCTCAACTCAGCCCTGAAATCTGTAAAGATTTTTGCAAGGTTTCCCTCTGTTTTGCTAATGTAAACAAGGCCCAGTTCATTGCCATCATAATTACCATCATATATCCATCTTCTGGAGGAACCTCTAATATTCCTCAGTAAGCAACTTTTTGCTGTTAAATTGTTTGAAATCCAGCAGCAGCATTATACAATGCATTTTTATTAGCAATTTAGCCAAGAAATGATTCAAGAACATAACAGCTTTTTTGAAGTGGATTTAAATTATCATCAATCATTCAATGAACTCTAACAGAATTTCCCCTTTCTGCATACTCTGTCAAACACCACTGCATGTTTTCCTGACTAAGGCTTATGGTGGCCAAAAGGCATCTCTGAGAAGACTATACTGTCAAACATGGCCATGGGGGATGTGGTATATGCTTTAAAAGGCACATTTTTTCTTGGAGTTTATCTCCCTCTCCCATTATTTCATTTTTCTTCAACACTGCAGTCTTCACAAGAATGGCATATCATCATTTCTCAAAATATATTTTGACATATCGCTCAAGAAATCACAGCCACCAGTTTTAGCAATTTAGTGAAATATATATTTATTTTTCTCGATGTTCTTCTGCTCCATTTTTCCAATGGTGTTTTGCTTTTCCCCTCAATGCAGTCCAGCCCTATAACAGCCTTCTATTTGTATTCAAATTGTGTTTGAGCTGCCCAGGAATCCAGTTGGCCGTGCAGCAACCCTACAGTCACTTGGCAGAGACAGAGCATCCTTCCCTAGTCAATCCAGAAATCTTTCTGACTCTGTAAAATCCTCAGGGTCCAAAGCAGAGTGAAATGTGGATTGCACCATCCTCACTGCAGGTAGATGTTAAAATGGCCAAGGCTTTACCTTGTCTGCAGCTGAGCAGGGGGCACTGCAGTCCAGGTGTGAGGCCTCTGACAAACACTACACAGATTTAAATTAATTCTATCTGACCTGATGAAATGTTAAGCCAAGACAAATGCAGTAATCCTGTACTCACTCCAATTATTGTGTCATTTCAGAGCAAGGTACAGCCTTGTTTCAGCCTCTTCCCTTGAAAATAAAATTAAATCATTTATCATTTGGAATTATCCATAGCCTTATCACAACTTGTAATTTTCAGTGTATTATATGCCTCACTTTTCCTTGGCATTTAAATTTAGCACATGGACCTTTATTTTATTAGACAATAATCACCCAATGCTTCCAGCCTGGTAAAAACTCACAAAGCAACAGGAATTGTGTTAGATAATGTGGCAAAAGTCATCCAGGCTAGAAGAATGTTTTCCAAAAAGTAATCATGTATTTGTATCCTTTGATTAAAGGATGTCTAGCTAGTACTATTAAGAGTTAT
Organism: Polioptila caerulea; assembly: GCA_013397295.1. Lineage (NCBI taxonomy): Eukaryota > Metazoa > Chordata > Aves > Passeriformes > Certhiidae > Polioptila > Polioptila caerulea. Next base: position 337,431 of record VYXF01001418.1, read on the forward strand.
AGCCGGTCCTTGGTGTGTGGGATTCTGGAAATGTGGCCCAGGAGCCCAAATTTTCTTTTAACATGTATGTTAGCACTTTCATACACATGGGCACATATGCACAGAACTTACCTGTGAGATAAACAATCCTTTTATTTTAAATATTTTATTAAGATGTGTTCCTTTTTCTCTTTTTTTTTTTTTTTATATTTTTTGTAACATATCTGTAACACTGTACAACTAGGGAGTGACTTTCAAAAACAGTAAAGGGAATATTCTATTCCTTTTGAAACAAGATGTCTAAGTATTCTTTCACTAAAAATTTGTGGCACTAGGCTCCAGAGAAAGTAGTTAGACCAAATAGGTGAGCGATTTAAAATCTCTCCCCTGCTGGGCACAGGGAACAATGAACAGCAACAAGAATGGATCTGTTAAAAAACAAATAAATATATAAATATATTTATTCCCAGAGAAGCTTAATTGCAAATTTGAAAACACTACAAAGTAAGAAACAGAAGGGAATGTAACAGATTCGACACAGCTGGATCTAAGTAAAGAATCTGACAATCTGACAGGCAGCTTCACAAACATCTTGCTGAGAAGAATTCACCCAAGTAAGCTTGAATGTGGATGCCAAGGTACAGAAAGTCAACTAAAATAGTTTGGTCCAAAGGCAATAACAAAGTGTCATGGGGAGTTTCTTGGACTGCTTCCTTTTCCCAATATTTTCCAAACTTTGTCAGGAAAAACCTGATGTTTAAGAGTTTCTTTGACAGCACAGGTAAAGAAAATGAAAGTGGAAAGGGATGAGCAAAATCTAGAAACAACATGGCAGATCAACCATGCAAGAAAATTCAGCGACACCCAGGTTTTGTGAAGCTCTGTAAAGATGCAACTGTCATTTATATCACTCTGCTCCTTGTCTTTTTTGTTTGTCTCCTTCCACCAGGACAGCTTGTCTTTTAGACAGCCTCATCTCTGGAACAAGACTTGTTATTTTGCTGTGTGTTTTATTCAGTTTCCAGCACAATCGGTCCCTGAATGGATGAGATTCCTCACGGTATTACTTCAATATAAATGTTAAACAACAATATTATTGTTATGCTATATAGCTGATCCACATCAAGGGATTTGGAGTTGATTCATTCATCATTGTCAGGCAGGCAGTTTAAATTCCATTCGAGCCCATATGCAACAGCCCAAGAATAATGTGATCACTTTTTAAGGATGTGAGAGGAAAAGGGGTCTTGGGAACAATTCCGAATGAAGGAAGCTCACTTAAAAGCTGCAGTCAAACTGGAGCTCGACAGCTTAATCCAAATTACTGTCCCTTATTGGCTGCATCTCATGGTTGGACTGCAGCTCCAAAAAATCGTCTGCTGGGCACTCCTCAGGCTGGTGTAGGGGTGAAACACCGGGGAAAGACTGCCCTGTGCTCCCCTGGACCTTCTGCCATGTGCCAAAGTCGTGATGCCATGGGCTGGTTTCAGCTAAACCACGTGAAATTGTTCCCAGAGGGACACAGTGCCCGCTGCCACAGCAGTCAGTGACATTCTGTAGGCAGCTGGCACTTGGAGATGTGGGGTGCTGGATTTTTGGGCTATTCCCAGAGTGGTGCTGAGACTTCTCTTGACTTGAATGCAGTGACAGCCAGCAGGGCAGCGCAGCAAGAGAAGCACTGCCTTGCCAGAGAGGACATCAGGAAACAACAAATAATTCAAGCATATTTATCTGGGAAACAGAAATACTGAGGTCTCCAGTGGGCTCCCTTGTCTCCTCAGCCATCCAGCATAAAACCTCTGAAAGGTTTCATAAAGCATTCCTAGAGACCACAGAATTTCTTTGGTGTATGAATGCTTCTTTCTGCACCCACATTAGAGCTTCAGTGCCTTTCTGCCCTCAGCACTCCACTTTCTCCCCTTCAAGAACATGTAGACCTCAACTTTTCTTCTGCTTGATATAATTTCTAAATAACCTGTCAGGAAGTCCTTCTGCTTTACCCAGTCACCATATTCCATCTGAAACGGCATCCCTGACATCAAAATCAAACTGCACCAGGCCTAGAACTGAATTAAAGTTTACAGATAATCTGAAAGCAAGAACACTGAGCTTTATCTGGCTCCAGTTTCACTCAAGGCTTTATGTGGGATTATGATTTCTCACAAAACAGTTTTAGACCTTCTTGTGTGCGGGGATTTCTTCTTGAAGCAGGGAAAAAGGACTTCTGAGTTTTGTGAGAAAGTGTAGTTTATTTTCTTATCTTCTACAGAGGCAGAGAGAGGATGGATCCCTCTTACAGATTTTAGCAGTGTGGCAAAGAAGTCACAAGATTTCTGCTTATCAGACTATTTAAGGCTTTATGGACCAATAAAATTCTGCCAACGAGATACTTATGTTATTAAACCAATACTGAGCTAATTCATTTTATTACAGGGTGAACTTTCTTAACCAATCACCTCCAAACATCTAAACCTTACAGTATTACATTCTAAAACCTCTTGTTAACCTTTGTAACTACTTTTGTTTTGTCTATGACTTTTAGGCTCTAAAACTAAACTTCCCTCTACTCACTTTGACACAGTCTGCTTTAAGTCATAAATTCACAATCTTTCTTCTAGCACCTAAACTTGGAAGCCTCTCCCAAGGTTTCAGGTCAAACCCTGTCTCTAATTCTAAGTTTTGGCTTACAGACCTAATATTCTGAGATTTCCCAGCACTTTTCATTCCAACAGCCTTACTTATTCTTACTTATCATGTCATGCAAGCAACACCATGCAAAGCTCAGAATAAATTACCCAAATGAGCTTAATTCCTTTCCTTGACAGCATATTTCAAAATGGGTACCAGAGATAAGCAATTTGGGAATTATCTCTTTTTTAATGGATACAAATTAGTGGCATATCTTAGTATGGCAGTCAGGGACCAAAGGCAATTTAATTGGATGAAATACAAAATCAAGGTCCTGACTCTCCATGTTCAGTGAAAAACTCAAGGGATTCTTGCAAGTTTGGGCATTCAGCCTGTGTTTTCTCTAAATGCCAAATGAGATTAAATTCTGAATATCATGTTGCACCAGGGGAGGTTTAGATTGGGTATTAGGGGAAATTTCTTCATGGAAAGGGCTGTAAGGCACTCGAAGAGGCTGCCTATGTAAGTCACCATCCCTGGAGGTTTTTAAAGGGCATGTAGATGAGGAGTTCTAGGGCATGATGTATTGGTGGACTTGGAAGTTTGGACTTGATCTTAAAAGCTTTTACAAAGCTAAAAAATTCTATTATTGTTTTTGACTTGCACTGTACTTCTCATTTGGAAAATTCTGTATTCCAGGTCAAAAAAAAATCTGTGAAAGGCTGGTGAACTGCTCATGAAATTCTTCACAAGGAAACACATGACAAATACAGCTTAAGATATCACTGAGCATTAATAGTGACAGTGGACTATAAAAAATAAAGTTGGGATAGGTACATCTACAAGTATGATTCCAAGATGATGGGTTTTCTCTGTATGGTGCAATGAATTTGATGTAGTAGAGCAGTTTTGCCTCTTTAACAAAAGAAATGAGGATTTTTCTCTGTCTACAGCAACAGCTTCTTTTTTTTTTTAATTTGTTTTACCTAACAGCTGTGGGGTCAAAAAAACATTCCCCAAAGAAAAATATTTTCTTTTATTTCTAAATGTTGTACTTGCTCTCCACTTAGCTTCCCTTAGGAAAGAGCAGCAGCTGAGCACTCAGCAGTCCCTGAACTCCTGCACCTTCCCCATTGCGTGCTGGGGTACCCAAGGGCAGGAAAACAACCTTCTCCAAAGCCTTACTAATGCACTCAGCTTGAAAGAGACATGGATGTTGTCACTGGCCTCTGGAATGTTTGCCAGCGATGGGGGCAGCAGGAAGAGAACAGAGAAAAGGGCAAGGAGAGAGGGAGGCAGAGCATGCTGTGCTGCTGCTGTGTCACAAGACATGCAACTGCGCTCTGTTTATTTACTAACAGAGATGTCAAATGCTTGCTTGATGCTTGGGAATTTTCGTATTCTGTTCAGGGATTTGACTGCACTATGTCTTATGGTTGAGGAGCTTCCTCAGGGCTTAGGGGTGCAGATTTTCTTTTTTTATTTTCCCTTTTTTTTTTTTTTCTCCCTCTAATTTTGCTGGCCTATGTCTAGAACCAGCAGTCTAGAACTCACGAAATTATTGTTCATAAAGGCACAATAATCTTTCAAAGCATCCCAAGAGACTTCTCCTGAGAGCTACACAAAACCTCTGCATGTTTCTGATGCCAACAAGCCATCCAAGCCCACCCGAGAGAGGCAGCGGTGTTGGGAATTTCATCCTTCCTCTCAATTGCAAGGAGTGAACTGGAAGTGAAGTAGTTTAATCTTTCTGCTGAGGCAAACATTTAGAGCAGGATTTTAAAGCCACTGGATGAGGGAGAGAGGTGGACAATGCAGGATACAGGAACCATTGCAGTTTCTGTACAATGTGCTTAGTTTATTGCCACTGAAGTTGTAATAAACTAAGTATAGATGTCATAATGAGTGCTGAGACTGATTTTTGTTAATCACTATTTGTAAAAAACAGTCTCCTCACCACACATCTCACAAAGAAAATACAGCACGCGATATTTTCAGGATTTAGAAGAGAAATAAAAAGGGATTCCTGATTCCTGCAATTTTCTGATCCATTGAAGAAAAACTCAAAATGAAACAGAGGAACAAAAGTTTTCTTCCAACCAGCCCTTTTTAAAGGCCAACTTTTTTTTTTGCCTGAGATGTTTTTTGCTCCTGCTTCAGAACAGTTTTGTCCTTCTAATTTTTTCTTTTCCTGTGTTTATTTTTTAAGCTTGTGTCTGAAACACTCCCACTGTGATCATGGTCACTTGTGGATCAAACCAGCAGCGAGGAGGGAGGGATAAGCCCTGACCAGCAGAGCCCTGCTCCCATCATAGTGATGCTCTTTTGACTGATTTGTGCCATCATGTGGCCACAGGCAGCAACGAACCCATTCTAAACAATTCTAAACAGGGTGAAAGTGGGACAGAAAAAGCGGAAACTGCAGTAAAGCATCACTGAGCCCTCCCTCTCCAGCAGGAGCTCGGGGCTCTTCGGGTGACACTGCCCTGCCTCTCCCTGCACCGCTGCTACCAAGCAGATTGAGGGGTTATAACCTTTGTGCCCCTGCTAAATGTGCTGCTGCCACAAAAATCAAACCCTAATGCATCTCCAGAGAGTTCTGCATCTCTAGTAGGTGCCTTTATATCCTGGCAGATCAGAGAGGAGCTCCATCCTGCTCTGCTGCTGGCGAGGAGGTGCTGACTGAGTACCCCGCCAAATGAATCACGCTGATGAGCTGTCTGCAGCAAACTGCCCGGGGCCCAGCACACAGGGGTCACCTTTACACACAGCAGCACAGGAAAATTACAATTTCAAAAAACATTCAGGCACTTAGACTAAAATAGCAGATCGAGTCATTCTCACGCTCAACACAATTTTGTGGCCTAGCGGTGTGGCCAAGAGGAGTTTTCTGCTCCTTGCTCTGGTCAGGGCTCAGGAGAAAGAATCAGGCTGGAAGAGTTGATGGTCAAAATACATGGAACTTGTGTCACAAAAAAATGAGGGGCACAATGGCCCCTGAGGGCTCATGGGTCAGGCTGGCCGTGCCACAAACACAGACCACAAACACAAACACAGACCACAATATCAAACTCTAGCTCAGGGATGCCCAAGCATAAAGCCACCTCTCCTCCATCCTTGCATATAAATATTGGAGGTTGAAAGTAAGGCTTGTGCCAGAGAATAAAATGAAACACAAGCAGCCTGTTGAGCTTCACAAAATGAAGCATCTGGGTTTTACTTAAACTTTTATCCATAGAGCTTAAAAGCAGACAAGACCCTTACAATTATTTTGAATGACCCTCCTATGTGCCACCGACCACTAAATTTTATCCAGTTACCAACGAAAAAAGCCCAGTAACTTCTGCACAGCTAAAGGATGCCATCCATAGGGGGATTCAGTCTTGACTTCAAAAAACCCAGCAACTCAGGGGCCAAACATTTCTCTTGGGAGCTTGTACTCTGCACAGTTAAAACTGTGCCCCATTTGAGTTTGTCTGGCATCAGCTTCCAGTGACTGACCTGTTGTGTCTTTCCGTGCTCATTTGAAGAGCCCATTATTTCCCATTAATTTCTCTTATCAAGGGCACCCACAATTTGCAATCAAGTCATCCTATTGCCATATTTTTGAGGTCTACACAGACTGAACAGTCCTCTCCAGTCTCTGGATGATTTTGGAGTCTGTTTTCTGCACTGGCTGTAGTTTATAACACTGCCTCACAAAACAGTTTTTTCAAGAACTGAGAAAAAAAATCAGTCTTTGCCAATGCACTAGACAGATGAAAATCCTTTTTTCATCACCTCCTACTCCTTAATTCCTTACCAACAGCCCACATTTCAGTTGGCCTCTGAAACAACCTTCACTGGAGACTTGAGATTGTCTGATGCCAAAACATTCACCCTTTTTGATTTGGGAGAACACATTTCCCTGTTCCAAAGCTACCACTGCTGTTCAGCATGTCTCAGTCAGTGGTGCTCCACACTGGACTGATTTGAAATCCATATTTGAATGTGATTTTTATGTGAGTGGAGCCCAGCTCCTTGGTGATCTTGATCTGCAAGACTTTCATTTGCCCTCAGCATTTAACATTTTGATGCTCTTTGTGTCAGTTTTATGAACCTTAAGAGTACTTTACTCCCAGGTGTTGGATGCCCTGGACTGTGCTGAGATGCACCAAAAATGTCACTCTTGTTTGGGATAGTGGCTTCCCACTGATTTGGCAAGTCTCATATAAATTAAAGGCATATTGACAAATCCAAAGACTGTTCCATCTTCAGGAAACCGTGATATTACATCAAAATCTATATCAATGCAAAAGCCTATTACATCTTTGTGGATATCAATGTGGTCCTTAATCAAAAAGGCAAAAATCTGACTGAGATTCTCCAAAAACTTCCCTCTACCTGCATTTACTTTTATCTAAAGCAATCATTTCTGCATAAATCAGCTCTGTGTCACCATTCCAATACTGGGCCTGAGAGAGACATCATACTAATGTGGATTTCACTGTCCATATCACCAAAGTCAATTTGAAATAAGAGTTCTGTGATTTCCCCAGTAACCCAGAATCAACTGATATCAGGAAAACACAGTTTCATGTCACTGTTTTCATCCTTGACAAGAGGCACCTTAAATCAGCCAGCCTGGTTGTTCACCTCTCAGAGACACAATTCAGCATAAGAATTAGTAATTCCTATGTATTTGCCAGGCTAAAGATTATTATTTCTTAACATGCCTTCCTGAAGTAGAAAAATGCATCTTCTGGGTCATAAGTGCAGCACATATGAGACAGAAAAATCTAAGTTCTGGAATTTCAGATATTCTAAGAAAATTTCTCTGCTGCCTGCATGTCTCAGTATATGTCTGAATCTCTAGTCAGTATATGGATTCTAAAGGTTTAGGCTCTGAAGATTTTTTTTCCACCTAAGAGGATCTTGAGCTGGATGACCACTGGAAGATGAAGACCACACCAATCCTCTCCCCTAGCACACAAGCCCCTTTTCTCACATGCAAAAATTAAAATTTACACAAACTACTGACAAACAGAGCTCTGAGCCACACAGCACTGGCCAGCAGACACAGGCTTGGTCAGAAGAAACTGGGAGTCAGAGAACATTAATTGCAGAACTGGAGATTTATATCTTCCTGATGAAAATCCATGCAAACCACAGCTGAGCTTAGCTGCTGAGCTGGTGCATGGCAAGGAAAACCACTTCTGCTCAGTGACAACCCAAGCTGTTCTGCAAAATATTGACTTGATCTCTCGAATTTCTTGTAGAAGGAATTTGTAATTTGATGCTGTTGTCAGAGACAAGATGGTCCTTGGGATCAGCATTAACAAGCTGCTAAAATTTGGCAGAAAGTACCCGGCTTATATTATTTTCAAGAAATGTACTTCAACTACTTCAGGATAATAACAATAAATTCTGCAGATCAAATTAAAAAAAAAAATAAGTAACAGTCATTTAGTTATCAGATAAAGAATTAAAAACCAACAGCCAAACCAATAAATAAGAATTTCATGAACCAGATCATGTTTCAAGGAACAGCTGAAGAACAAAACACCTTTGAGTCACAAGCTCCTTAGTCAGGATGAGTAAAATTGCCTCACCTTTATCTTTGAACTATCTTATCCTTTCATTTGGCTGTCATTAACTTCAAACAAATCACTCACCTGTCCCCAAATTTAATGATTTAAATGAATTGATAAGAAGAGGGCAGAACTGAACTGATGGCACTGTTGTTCCAACACCTTTACTGAAAGAAGTTCTACCACAGCATGAGAGAGACTCCTCCCTGAGCCAGCTGAGACATCAGCCATGAAATTAGTGCTGGATTTAAATAGACAGAACAGCATCATTTTAAGGAAAAAACCTTTGAGTTTAGAAGTAGCACATAAAAATAAGAACTCACTAACCATGGGATATGCTCTGCTTAGGATTCACTATAAATAACACTTCAATTATACAGAAAGGGCTCCAAAACTCAGGAACCATAATTAATGTATTCAAATGCTCCTGGAAAATGGCAGGTTACTACCAGATGAATATCCTGCAAAGGAATTAAAAGGTGGCTTCACATGAGAGGACTTGTTCTGTATTCTGTGAAGGAGCAAAATGTATGCCTTACACGGAGATGAAAAACCTGGTAGCTAATTCGTGTTCAACTCTGAGGGTGGAACATGTTTACAGAACAATAGAGGTACAAGGGACCTTAAAAGTAGTGACTTCATCCTGCTCCAGTCCCAGCACCAGGACCACCATGTTTAAGTTCAATCCAAAATAAAGCTGCTGTTGCAACCTGGCCTTAAGAGAGGCGATCATCCAACTTCCACACTTAAGATCAAAACTGGAAATATCCTCAAAACCACAAATATCTCCAAAACCCTTATAGAATGAAACAGGAATTCCAGGAATATTATATTATGTTTATTGCAGCATTATGTGCACCATTTATCAAGATTATTAAGATGAAACTATTAACCCAAATCACATCTTTAACCAGGAAGTTCTCACTGCTCTTACATTCCACACAAAGTCACAGAAGCCAATCATTCAATCAGAGAAGTCTAGCACAATGAAGCCTCATCCTGCATTTCATTTAATCAATTACCTGGAAACTTGTTCCAGACTAAACAAAAAAATTATTTTGCATTTCTGTGAAGCTTCAGCATAGCAGGTTACAATACTCTCACAATATATCCAATTCTGAGTGTGCCATTTGTCCATGAACTATCCTATATTTCTCATCTGTCACAGGTCATTTAGCTCAGACAGGATGATAATAATAGAAGGGAGATGCAGGAAAAAGAACACTTACAAGTTATCATGTTGACAGTGAAGGGCACAATACCTGTGGGTTTGTTTTGTCTTTTAACATAAAATACTTGTCCAGACTTTGTGCTTGGTGAGGTTTAGGATATTTCAGTGCACCTTTCCAATAGATAGGCAAGATGGCACAACAGTCATTCCCACATCATATTCCTCTCAGCTTTATATCATATATAAATCTTATATAAGTATATATACAAATCATATATGCCTGACCACTGCATCCATATTAAACTTACTAATAAAAATAATGGACAACCTTCTCCATGCTCTAATTTACTTTTAATCTTAGGAAGATACACATTTCAGATTGTTGCATACAAATATTGAGTGTTTCATATGATTTATCAGGAAGCATTAAAACTTAAAGCAGTGAACTATAAATGAAGAGTGTCCAAGAACAGAACTCTGCAGCACTTGTGCTTTCTGTTTTCCTTTCCTGTAGCTATATTTTAATCTCTAGATCCCCTTTCTGGGCAATCAATAAAAGGCTTTCACTTATGTTTTAATGTTTCCCTCCAAACCTCATGGAGTGTAATATATTATAGTGGGCTGTTGTCTGCATTACTGTCATAACTTACTCTCTTTTAGTAGATGCAAATTATCCTTCAATGCCTTCTGTGAAGAGCTGAAAGAACTGATCAACCACCAAGGAGCAGCTCTCCAATGCACGGGGAAGAATTTCCTACAAGTGGGAAGAAACAAGCAGCTTGTGCTGGGAGCCAACCTAATGCAAAAGCAGCTTGGCAGAAGATAACCTGGGGGTCCTGCTTTAACGTCTTTTAGGTCTTGGAGTGCAGCCTTTAACCTAACACTGCTGAGTCTGCACCTAAACCATATCCTTTAAACACCTCCAGAGATGTCAGCTCAACCACCTCCCTGGGCAGCCTGTTCCAGGGCTTACAACCCTTTTGGTGAAGAAGTTTTTTCCTAATATCTAACTAAATCTTCTCTGAGGCAGCTTGAGGCCATGTCTTCTCATCCTATCACTTGTTTCCACTGCCCTGAAGGGAGGGGGCAAAGGAGAATGAGCCGGGCTCTTCTCAGTGGTGCCCAGTGATAGAGCAAGAGGAGGTGGGCATGAGCTGAAACACTGGAGGTGCTGCCTGAACATCAGGAAACACTTTTTCACTGTGAGGGTGACCAAGCACTGGCACAGGTGGATCAGAGAGGTTACAGAGGCATTCATGGGCCTCGGAGACATACAGAAGGCATCTGGACAGCATCTGGTCCTGGGCAGCAAATCTATTTTCACAATCCTACAAACCTTTGGGAAAATCTCTTCCTAAACACAGGTTATTGCAAATTGGCTTATGATCTAAAGCATGAGGGTCTATATTCTTCATAGTCTCACCTCACTGCCAACTGTTGCCCTTTGCAACAGGGATGAGGCCAGGATAAAGTGAATTAGCAGAGTCCCTCAGTCTGGTTGTTAAATTCAGCTTGAAGTAGTCCTGAAAAATAGTAAGATGAAGATCTTCATCAGCTTTGCACATGTGGGGAAAGGATTCTTTTCTGATGCAGGTCTAAGCAAAGAGAAGTAAAGCATTAGTTTATAATGTTTTAAAACTGACAGGAATCTCCTTTGTTTTGTGTACTACACGTATATAACTAAGATCAACTCCCATACATATTTCTACAGACATATTTTATTACTTTTTCTCACTCAAAGATCAATAATGTATTAAGAACTGTTTCAGTTAAGAGTGCAGCTACTTTGCCTGTTGTAAAGCCACTGAGATACCTGGTTTGGTCATCAAAACTGGCCAGCTTTACAGGCTGCATCATACAGAGCATTTAGAGGTAAGGGTAAAAGCCACCCTCTATGAATCCCATAAGGTCTTACAGTAAGTCATATCTGACATCCCATTTTTCATCCTGAAATCCTGAGAACAGAAGACAAATAGCCCTCAAAGTTGAAGGGAATCTTTCAGACAGAACTCACTTAAAAAGTAATAAGTTAATAAAGTCATCAGGCTCATGGGCTGGGGTTTTGCTCAGACCTCTTTATATAACTTCCTAAATAACAAAGAGAATTTAATTTTCCTGATAAAATTAGACCAATTAATCAGACAGCACAGTAAAGGATATATTTCCCTTCTATAAGGGGACAACCAGCTATGTTATGATAAAGAATTTATTAGCAAGAAGAGTTCTCCTTAGACTTCCTTGGGAAATGAAGGGCAAGCCAATAGTAAAATATTTTAAAGCTCATTGAGGACTTCTGGAGCACTGGTGAAATGTGCACAATTTATCAAGATTATTAAGATGAAACTATTAACCCTCTGACAGTTTAATAACCATTCTTTATGTAATAATAACACAGGGCCCCTCTGGGATCAAAGTTCCAATTTTGGAGGCCCTGTCCATCATTTGTGAAGGAAACTGAATCTTTGTGTTGAGCAAAACGGCAACAGGACCAGCCTACCCTACCTTTTACTCCTTGAAGTATAGACCCTTGCAGTTCACATCCAGTATTCCCTCTTTTTGTAGCCCTTCTAGGGTAAATAGAGCCACTGGGTCAGCACTCTTCTTGAGGGATCACGAATCACTGGTCCAAAGAAACAAATCTGGAAAAAGGATTAATGAAAGGTGGTCTCACGGATCTCGGCACCCCTGCAGCTCATGGAGGTTTGGACCATTTCTAGAATTGACATGTTGGAGTTCCAGATTAACATCCAATCCAGCACAGCCATCTTCAGAGTAACATGCCAGTGCTGCCCAAAACATTGCTACCATAACAGAGATGAGAACCATTCCTCCAGACAGTGAGTAATTAGTCCTGACAGAATGTGAGGATTCCACTGAGATCTCTCTTACATGCTCATTAATGTCCTTATATCTGTATCTACACTCAGAGTGTATTCTGTAGGTTTTGCTTCATCTTTGTGAATACTAAAGTTTACAATGCAGCCAAGAATTCTGCTTCCCTAAGAAGTGGCCATGCATGATCACCCTGCAAAGGAGTCTTTTGTAGAAATGTCATTGCAGCCATGTTAAAGTTTCAGCCAGATTGATTTCCAAGCTGTTTCTCTATTAAAGCAAAGTGCTTTGTTGTCAGCTTGGTTTCCTTATCCAATTCATTTTCAGCTGCCACAGCTCAGCATTTGTAATGTAACCCTTTGAGGGGACTGCATTCTGGTTTTGGATGGGATAGAGTTAACTTTCCTGCTAGCAGCAGGTGCAGTGCAGTGTTTTGGATTTAGAATGGGAACGATGTTGATAACACACTGCTTTCATTGCTGCTGACTAGTGCTGGCTCTCCACCTCAGTGGGGACAGTGAGCAGGGACTGTGTTTGGCTGTCAAGGTTAAACCACAACAGACAACACTCAAGATTCTCTTTGGATCTGGATCTGAGGTTTCCCTGAGCTCACAAGAAAGACAGTGGTGTTTTGGAGGCTATGCCATATACCTTGCTTTCCCAAGAGGGAAAAAGAAATAACACGAACACCCATAATTTCCCTCAGAAACAATATTCCAGTATTTAGATCATAGCTTTGTTTTTCTCTTACCTCTTCAGATTTAATTTTTTGCTTCTGTTGTATCAGGGGGCAGTTTGGTTGGTTGGTTGCTTTGTCCATTCAGTGCTCCATAAATGTCTGTTCTTGAAACGCTTCCTGCTCCATTTTGCAAACTGACTGTACCTGGACAGGCCATCCTTCAGGAGGTGTAAGAAAACACTCCCAGGCACTGAAGTCAGCACAGCAATGGACAAAGTAAGGACATTCCTGTATTATTTAATACAATAGCAACCTCCAGGTGTTTTCCCAGCATCAGTCACTGGCAAGCTCTCAGCAAAGCCTGTGCTAGCACTCAGGGGAAGAGCTGACAACAAATGTAGCAGGAAGTAAATCATACATGAATAATCCCAAACACCAAAAATGCCGAGGTGGGGAGAGAGGGGGAAGGAAATGGAGACACACACAGGGCAGGAAGAATAAAATTAGAAAAATTTGGCCTAAAAACAGGCCCAAATAAACAGAGGTGATTATACTTGCTGTCTGCTAGAGATCTGTAATCAACAGTGCTCAAGAGGTACCTTTTTTTCTCCTGTAATTTTTGCTGACTGGGTTTATGTTTAAATGCAGAAATTGCTCCAACTTTCATAAACATTTGTGCATACCAGCATTTCTAATGTGCACTTTTGGCCCTGTGCCTAATTTGATGTAGTTCACATCTGTAACCTTGCTACTTTTTGAGAATTCAACCCTGACCTTCATCTATTCCTTCTCCAGTGCAGCTCAGTTTTCTCTCCTACCTTACACTTGGCAAAACCGCGTCGTGTTCCTGACTGACAGTCCTACCAGATGTCTTCGGGTGACCTCAGTACCCTTCTGCAACTGTCAACCCTTCCCAAGTTTCTAATTTAAAGCATCTCCCCCAAATCTCATCAGTGTTCTGTGTCAGCAGTCTAGGGGAAAAAAAAAATATACACTCATTTGCATAACCTTTCCTTTCTACAAGGATCTGAGTTCCTAATAAGATGCTGAGGATCTTCCTAATGTCATCTTCTGTCCTCACGTTTAGGCAAGGTCAAGCTGAGCTTTCCCACTAAACTGGGACCATTTCAGATGAAGATGCTGATGTTTCCTTCCTTCCCTTACACCCCTGGCAATTAAGTGCAGCTCCCCAAAACCCTGTCCCCAGCTCACCACACTAGTTATAGTCAGAGTTCCTTAGAATCCTTGCAAATAAAGGGATTTTCTTTTTGCTGTAGTTAATGAAATCATTCCCAGAAAAATACTGCTTCCCAAACTTGATGTCTTGTGGGAAGTCACATTTTCAAAATTAATGTGAATATTCATTTTGTTCGTCAGAGCTCTTGAGGACTGCTCTCTTCTGAATCTTTAGGCTTCAGACAAAAAACACCAACATTGGATGATGATGCTAAAAAAGGCTCCCTCTCTGTGCAGTCCACTCTCCTTATGTGAGAAGTAAAGAAATCTGATGCAGTCAGTGTCTCTTTCTCTCACCAGCCTTTTCTCCTCTTCCATCCCTGAGAATGTCTGGAGATTTGCCCCTAGGGTCAGAGTTAAGGAAGGAGAGGAAGTTTTCTGGTATTTAAAGTTTTGATGGGTTAGTTGTCTTTGTAATTCTTCTCCTCACCATTTTCTCCTAAAGTTCGTACTTTGTGCTACTCTAATTAACAAACTTGGTCTCAATTAAGCTGCACGAGGGCCTTGGTGGTGAGCACTTATGGGCACTTATTTTAAGTTTCCTTTTATTCCAATCTTTTAAGAAGGTGTTTTTCAACTTCAGGCAGGCATTTAAGCCACATGAAGCTCAATGGCTTACAAGAACCTGTGTTCTTTGCTGAATACAAAAGGATTTGGAGGCATCTTTAATTAGTCTGATGAAACTGGAGCTGGAAAGAACAGATTATGCTACTTTGCTCCGCTTTTCTCTACGTGTGCATTTTCCATGAGAGGCACACGAAAAACTTCAGAGTGCCTCACCATTTGCTGTCCTGGTGCCTTTTAAATTGTCATGATTTATGAAGTGTCCTTGGAACAGAAATCTAGACATGGCTCTTAGAATGGGAATAAAGGTTTTAGAGATTACAGAACATTAGGGTACCAAGAAGCACGCAGTAAAAACCCCATGGGTCAAAGACCAAACTGTTCACATTCCTTATTACTTAAATGCTGGCCATGTCTATAGTTGAGCACCACAAAGTGGTAAAAAAAAACCAAACCAAAACAAAAACAAAAACTCACAACGTATCAACTTAGAAATTGACTGTATATAGCTCATTAAAACAAAAAATTAAAGGGGCAAATTGGATACAAGAGGCAGACAACTGAAATTAGCAGCCCGAAAAGAGCACTATCAAAAATACCCTGGTTTTATAAAATAACGTTTTGTAGCAAACTCCAAAGTATTTAATTTCCTGTGAAAACTTGCAGACAGCCTGAAGGCATTGTTTGACCAGCTGTACAATACATCAGCTAAATGCCCTCTGAGTGAATAGATTCTCCTAGCAGAGGCACCTGCAGGATGTGTAACTTGTATTTCACACATTCTTTCAAGGCAGCTCCACTGTCTCATCATTTGCATTCACAATGGACAGCTGACATCACCCAAAATGAAATATTACATTTGTCATTGCCGGCAAATAAATAAAAAAGACACCAAAAAAACCCCCCAAGAACAATAAAAACAGCAACAAAAAAAAAGGAGGGGAATGTCTTCAACGGTTCTTCCGGATTCTGAAATGTTTAATTGGACTTTCAAATTACAACAAATCAAAATAGGCAGCTTTTCATGTATAATGAGAACTAAGGAAACAAAAAATAAACCCTTGCAATACCCCAGAATTCCAAAAAGATGAGCTTGCCAAATCAGGAAGTTTGAAGAGGGAAGAATAATTATCTTAAGTGTCTGCCTCATTAAGAGACCACAACGCAACAGGAAACTTAACCATGTGCTGCACTTTGCTAAGGGAGAGGAGAGAACAAAACAGAAAGCCTGACACAGTCTCCTAAGCATCTGCTGAGTTCTGCAGGGTAAAGATCCGCCCCCCCCTTTCTTGTGGGAGTGGAAACATATCTACTGATTTTCAGATGTGATCATGGGCTTGACACAATCCAAGTCCCAGTCTCCTGTCTAAGCTCACCCAATTACTGTTCTTTTTAAATCCTGTTAACCTGCAAGGCTGAAATTTGTTGGTAACACATGTACATTGCTAATGTCCTTAATTTTGGAGAATTCTATGCAAACAGGATCTGGGAAGTCCCACTGTTCCCAGTGTACTCATTTCCAGGGCTGACTTACAATAGGAAAACTTGCAGCAAGAGAGATCTCAGCCAGCAGTTGTGACTTACCTTGAGTGCTCCTCACTCTGACAAATGCTGCCTGAAAAATTTCTACTCCAAGCCTTCTGGGCTCAGTTTGGTGTTGTAGAATAGTTCTCAGATTCCACCTTCACCTCTGTGCCAACAAAAAGAATAAAACTCCACTCCAAGATCCTTTGGTGGAAGAAAGATTTATGACTCTAAAGAACAGGCTTAACTGATTACACCAAGCAATGCAGTTTTCATGCAGTGAAGGTATTTCCCTCCTTTTAATGGACAAGCACAATGAAACACCAAGAGATTTAAAATCATGGAACAACTTAAATGGATGTCTATGGAAGAGAAAGCATCTTTAAGCAGGGTAGCCTGATACCTGCATAATTGCACCCACAGTGAACAGAAAACACAGTCCAACAACCTCTTATCCAGGTGTTTCAGTGCTTTTATTTTTCTTACCTTTTTGCTATAATACTTCAAATGCAGAAGTGTATCTATAATTTTATTCCAATAAATATTTGTGAACATTTCTTGCTGTGCTCCCTTTCATTATTATTTGATGGCTCCTCACCAGGCCACTTTTTGTGATCTCACCTTGAATCTAGAACTTGGAGTTAAACACTGTTTCCTTCTTCAGTCCTGATCCCTTGAACCTCATATTTACCCCTCTAACCTCAATCACCTCAAAAACACTGGGGTGGGGAGATGAGAGAAACTAGACTGAAGCTAGACTGAATCTAGCATTCAAGAATGAATGCTGCAGGCAAGCTTAGAAATGTGATGTTCTCAGACTAATAAAAAAAATAAACCACCTTTTTTGTTTTTTAATTTCTGACAAATGTACTTTTAAGCACAATTACTTATTTAACAGCCTAGTGAAAGTTAGGCTTCTTTCCTCTGAATTTTCAATGGAGCATGGAATCCAAACCCATTTTGTGCCTTGAATAAAACTTCAGTATTATTCAAAATGCTGAGACCTGTGGAAATCTTGATGCCTTCTTCCTCTCACTTCTGATGGCCACATTTATCAGTGGGTAAAGAGACTTGTGGCTGCATGGATCCAGCAGCTCTCAGTCAGTTAATGCAGATGTAATTTCCTGATATTGTGAAGAGCTGCTAATTGTTATGATGTCTCCCTTTGGTGCTATTAAGAGAAGGTTTAAAATGCTTCAAACTTCTGGACTGGTGAATCTCTTTTAAAAGCCACTAATTTAATCCTGGAAACATCGGGCAAATGCTACCAATGATAAAGTCCTGCTGTTAAAATAAATATTGAATTCCGCTTTGCATCTGTATTTATTTTTAATGCAAACTGCTAAGGACTTGTTCAGCAGTGGGAGTCTATTTATCTGCATAATGCATGCTCTTGTTTACACAATATCACTTGTTAAGTGTTATGTCTGCATATAAACAGACAAAAGGAAAAGCTGGACTGAAACCACATGAATCTGACAGGGGAATGCTCCTGACAGAACAGACAAGGTTATGGGGTTTTAGCACATCCTTTTATGAATTGCCAAGTGACGACAGTAGCCAGAATCTTATTAAGGCTTATAAAGGGCTCTGCTGTACTCTGCTCCTAATCAATATGGTGCAAATGTTTGCATAAATAACACAAAACACAGGCTGATCCTCAGAACAAATCAGTTAGGCCAGAAGAGAGGGAGCAGAAGTGCAGTTTCCACCCATTAAGAGAGGAACCTGCATTTTAGCAGGAGCTGCTAAGACCATGTCTAACCCTTTCTTGCCACGACATTTTTGGGATGAGATTTTCTAGCACATTTATTATTGACATGACACTTTTGAAACTCATGTCTGTCTTGACTCAGTCAACATTTTGCCCACATTTAAAACATTATTCTGAATTTTCCAGGAGGCCACTTATACTGGATGCAGCCACAGCATCATGCCTTTCACCCATGCGATACTAAATCATTCAACAGGCACCATTCACTGGCTGATTGTGGTGACTTCCAGTAACAAGTAATTCCTCATTTCATACAAATTTTACAGGTAAAAATATTAATCAGGATCAAAGATATGATCTTAGTCTCAAAGACATTTAATTGCTACTTCTTCTGTAGCTGGAAAATAGACATTTTAATTTATACATAATCATCACTTTTCATCATGTATTCTGTTAAATTTATTGCTGTTATTTTATTATTGTGTTATTTATGGACAAGCTATAAAGCATAGCACTGAACACTGTGTTAGGTTTTGCTGAGAATACATTTTCATGCAGAGTTTTTTTCATTACCCCTACAACCCAACCCAAGTCTGAAACAAGCAGTAGCAAAATTTTCTTTTGAATTTTCTAACACTATTCCAAATTTTACATCAAGTACAGGCTTCTTTTCTTTTTACATGTAGATTTTTGGTTTACATTGCACCAAGTCTGAAAAACAGTCTTCTGCTTACCAGGGAAAAATAAACATAATCTTGCCCCAAGGCAGGAGCTCATGGCCCAGTTTTGTGGAATGTAATAAATACAGCCTGAAAGAAGCATCTGAATGAATTTGTATAAATGGCCACCTCACCATGAACTGCAGTGTGACAGGGTTATGATCTCCAAAGCTTGCACTTCCCTTCCTTCAAGCGCTGTCAGCCTGAGCTCCTTGTCCTGGCTGAAGTGACAGAACCGGAAAGCAGAATCAGTGCAATTTCTGCATCCCATTTCAGATGGAAAAAGACTCTCTTAAATGCCAAGGAAAGAAATGTGCATGAAATTTACGTCCCTCAGGTACTAGTTCAGTCAATAACTTTCAGTGGACTTTTTTGTCTATTCAGGGAGGTAATTTACTGTTTTTAAGTCTGCTAAACAAGAAATTTCTCACATTTCTCTTTAAAATCATCAACATTTCTTCTTTTGTCGATTCTGAAGAAACTTTATTAATAAATGGATTTATTACTGTGCAGAAATCCTCTGTTAACAATTACATCATATCAAGCACATAAGTGCCTATTAAATACAACTACCAGCATCCTGCAGACATGGGCACATCCATTACAGCCTTCAGCTGTGTTAATACAGAACATTAACTGCAAAGCAGAGCATTTCTGTGTAAGGCAGCAGATGGGAGCTCAGTGCCGTGTGTTTTCTGTTCTCAAATGGAGTTTTAAAATCCACCTCCTCTCTGGGGGAAATCCACAAACGACCTGTAGAAGTGCAAAGCCTGTAGCCAACGAGCCTCAGTGCCAAGAGGGGCTGATCTACCCCCCTCCACTTTCCTGCTCCCTGCAGGTGGGATGGGTCTCCCACATGGGTGCTGGAGCCTTGGTGGGAGATCTGCAGGCTTCTGGGGCAGCACTCACCACCTCAGGAGCTGAACCCCAGACACTGCTGCTCTTCTCTCTCCTGTATTGGGTGGACTAGCTTTGGTTATCAGGGGAGAGAAATGATGAAGATCTGCTATTTGCAACCTTCCCAGACTGCCTTAGATGTTGTTATCATTTTCATTCTCTTCTCTCATAAACCAGTCTAATCCTAAACTCTTTTAATGCTGGGCTCTCCACAGAACAAAGGGCAGGGAAAGCTCATAGATTTCATCTCACTTAATAACCACTTTCTCCCTAACATTAGGAATAGATGAAGCTGAGGTTGAAAACTTGTCACTCTTCTGGATACATCCCACATTCCTAGGTTCTTTGCCAGTTTTATTAATTGAACAGATTTTTTTATCTAGATTAATTTGATGAGGTGTTTGCTTTACTGTGTCTTCTGCCTTCATTAGCATTTGAGAGACATTTGATGATAAAGTCTTATTATATCCATCACAGACATTGAAAAGTCTGACATTTCCTGGGGGATCAGATGGGAATTAACTTTGGAGTACACTCTGACAGGCAGCATGTCGTGATCCCTAAAGTTAACGTGCTGCATATGTAGGAATCCTTTCTGGCCCAGATTTGCCCACCTCTGGTGACACCAGAGTGAATTTAAGCAGACCAAAATTTGGCCTTCACCTGATACCTGGCTGAGGAGGCAAAAGGCTGCCATTTTGAGCATGGAAGGCAGAGCTCAGGCCAGCCCCTCACAGCTCCCTGTGCTTCTTGTGTGCCATGAGGCATCCCAGAGCCCTGCCTTCCATGGTGCCCTGCAGGGAGAAGCCCCAGGCCCCAAAGGCAGAGCCCAGTCGTGCAGAAGGGCTCTGCCAGAGCACAGGTCTGAGGACCTTGCACGGCTGGGAATCCACAGCATCCCCTTACCTTCTTGGGGATTGCATCTGTGGACATTTTAAATGCTGGTGCCATCTGCAACATCCTTGAACAGCCTCCCAAGCTAGAAGTGAAATCCCATCTGCTTTGTGCTCCACTCTCTGCCCGAAGAATTGCCAGTGGACTTCACACCTGCTTCTTCTCTGTGTAAATATTTTATTCCCAGGGAAGCCAGGTTGTTTGTTTTTCTTGACTTTAACAGTGCTGTTCTAGAATGCTTTTGAGCAGAAATGCACAGTTACAAAACCTACTTAAGATGATCACAGCAACATAAATATGATCGATTCAGGAAAGGTATGCAAGGAATCCTACTGCATCACTGTGGTGGATAATCCAAGTGTTTGCAGCTTTTATATTTTTCTAAGTTTCTATCAGTTGTTTGTAGATTTTGTTATTTAAAAAAAAAACAACACTACAGATAGGAATAAGTCAGTGCAAACACATGAAAGCAGTTACAATAGCAGAGTACAATGGAAAAGCAAAAAAGTAATTACTGGGTTGTTGGTTTTGGCACGTGTTTGAGAAATGTCTAAGGCCATCACATCTCAAAATTACACGTAGCAAATCCCTACACTGAATAGAAACTCCAGAAATATCTAGCATCAGTTTCAATAACTGCTGCTGCTGCTGTGCAAACATATATATACAGAGGCACACAAATTATTTAAGCAACATTACCTTAGAGTTTAATGTGTTTGCATTTCTTGCTGCAGGCACACCACAAGGCTACTATCATAAAATATCCCACACCTACCAATTCCTTCTCACCAGCTGGGTAGTCCCTTGAATTCTAATTATGTAAGCAGCCTTCATGTTGAAGGTGCTACTCATTTTTGCCTTATGATTCCATATTTCTGCTTGTGACATGAGCAGCGAAATATCTCCCCACAAACTGTAGCTACTCCAGACTGGATCAAAACAGTACTTCCCTCTCCTCCAGTTCAAAATTTGCTTTGTTTTATTATTTCATGTGTATGCTGGTGTTAGTTTAGGGTAGTTTCAGTACTAAAGTTGCTCTTACAGTTGAAAATTATTATGTCAGGACTAGAAATTTATGAAATACAGGCTACAGAATTGACTACAACGAATGCAGAAGCCAGTGGTGCTTTAAAATTATCTTGGTGAATTATCTAAATCTGTCAGCATACCTACATATGATATATTTTCATAGTCTCTTTTACTATAGATTGCTCATCCTGAAGTAAAAGCATCAGGAAATACAGAGATCCAAACATGAATGATCACCTTGAAAATTAACATGGGAAATCACACAAAATTATCATGTTTGTACAAATTTCTCATTAAAATTTTTCATTTAAACATTTTTTTCATTAAAAATACGTCCATGAACAAGTCAGAGTGGGCAACTATAGGGTATTCACTGTATCTATAGATCATTTAGGGGATTCTTCAAGTTTCTCATTTAACAGTGAGAAAAAAAGGAAATCTACCACAGGAAATGCCAGTGTAAATGAATGTCATGGTCCTTTCATCACCCTTTTTCCTGATCCTTAAACAGAAAACAAGTAGGCTGTCTCTTTTCTGGATATAGGGAGGAAAGTGGAAAAGGAACATATGAGAAAAAGTGCTCCCAAAAGATGGAAAGTAATGGCAGCAGATTTGTTCATTTGGGGTGTGCCTGGGGATGGCACTGGAGGCTTGGGGGGGAATATTTGAATACATAGGTAGTGACAAATGTTGCAACTTTTGAGGCTCTGATCAGCGACACTTTTAAAGGACTTAGAATTCACCAGTTTATACATTCACAACCTTCACCAGCTAAGCTGGAGTTGCCTAGGACCTATAATTTTCCCACGGATTTATTTGAGAAGTGTTTTCCAAATGCTGTGGACTTTTTTGGATTCCCCTCCTTTGACCCCAAAACCAAATACCTAAAACATTCTGAAAGATTCACTGCTACTTATTATTAAAAAACTGGATGTTAAATACAGCTCAAGGCCTTGCAGCTCAAACACAAACCTTGGCCAAATCACTTCACTCCTTTCTTCCTCAATTTCTTTAAGCAAGAAGTAAGAATAAAGCCTCTCCCTTCACAAAAGCTTAGCCAAAAGGTTTGCAAAGAGTTTGGAGATCCCAGGGGATAAGTCAGCACATAAAAGCATAATATTTTGATTGCAAGGGGCAGGTGTATTTTATCACCTGCTGGATAAGTCAGAGTGCAGAGGATTAAAAGAAAGTGCATCAAAGGAAAAGTCTCCACATCCGTGAGCCGCGGTCCATGTAAATACAGCCAGCCACAGTCTCCTCACGCCTCAGCTGCTTTAGAAAAGGCACACAACCAAGCCACCACTCTCAGCTGAATGACTCCAACTTATTAATTGCTCATGGGCAAGATAAGGAGGCAGGAAACCCCTGAAGTGTGTAAATTCCACTGTTTGAAAGTGGAGGCTGTTTGTTTTGAAGTTTAAGGCCACCTAACCCTGCAGAGTCGTGCCAGATGTTGGGAGCTCTCTGTCCATGCCGGAATGTCAGACAGACACCTCCCAGCTTTTTTGTGTTTTACTTAAGTTTGCCTCAAGACAAGGAAGAACTCCCCCTCAAGAAGAGCCAGCTAAACAATTTGGTGGTGAAAACAGTGGAAGAAAAAAACCTGGTAAGAATCCACACTTCAGTAGTGATAGAAACTAGAAAGAGCAGCTTTGTGATGCAGCTGTGAACAGCAAGAGAGGGATTTAGAATAATATTTGAAATTTGCCAGAACTGAGCATGCAAAATCACCAAGTTTTCAGCATTAACCTGGAATTGAGGGGATCTGTGATCCTGCTATCAGCAGCCTGTGTCCTCAGGTACACTGGAGTCCTTTCCAAGGCAGGAGAAACTGTCTCTCCCCCCATAGTCCCACACAGCATCTTCAGGGACACTGCAAAAGTTTGGGGCAATCTTTGCCCTTCCTCAGCAAAAACTTCATGACACAAGCTGTTGAAAGACTTTCTTACAGAAGTTAAAGCTTGATTCTAGCGACTTTAGGACAGAATTCCAGAAATCACAGAAGATTTGTTGGCCTGAGCAGTTTAACCCAGATCCTTCTCTGGGCTTTACCTAAAGCATCCAACCCTCTTATATATGGGAGTAGCAATTCATCCAGAAATAGAAATTTGTTGCTGACAGCCAAAAATACTATGTAATAAGCAGAATTCTTTCCTCATCTGCACTGGATTTATACACTTGAAGTCACAAGTTCAGTGTAACAGCTTCTGATTTACAGCAACTGGGAACAGAACCAGGAAAAAAACATCTTTACAGTAAAGCCCTTAAACTAAGACCACTAATTGCAGCTAACAGAGCCATATAGGAGCAAAACAGGGATAAATCAGGCTCATGTTCTGGATCTCAGTAAAAACACATCCTGCTTCGCTCCGTGACTTCTCCCCACCAGGTGCAGATGCAGATGAATTCCATCCACTGATAACCACTCCAATACACTGCTCCACGTGAAGGTAATGCCAATTCTTTGAGGGGTGTGGTTTCTTTTTTTTTTTCTTTCTTTCAGATTGGTTCCTTAGGCTTCCCTATTTTTCAGCAGCATCTGCTTTAGCAGTTCAGCCACCACTGCTAAAACAAAGTGGTTGTTGAGGAGAGCCTGAGGAAGAAAGAGGTACTAAAATGTAATCAGTTCTGGGGAATCAATACTACCAAAACAAAATAGTGACTTGTTAATAGACAGTCTTGATTCTGACTGGCAGATCAAATGATGATTACACTTTTTAGGTTCATCCTTTGGATAAGCAGACCATTTTAACTCGTGCCACGGGTGAGTCTATAAAGGCACTCGCTAGCATTAACTCAAACCAGATTGAAATCCCCTCATTACAAACAGCTGAACTCATAAGTGCTTTACAATCCCCAGGAAGGAAGCAAAAGGGCTGGAAAGAGAAAACAATACACATTTCTGGGTACACCATGAGCTATTGAAAATATAATAACCCTTCTCTGACACCACTGCATGCTGGAGGGATTTGGGATTTTTATCATTCAGTCAAATAGGAATCACTCAACCCATTTGATCAGAAACACTGTTCAGTGCTCCAGTAGGCAAAAATTCAATATATAGAAAATGCAATAAACCCACAAATGGATGAAGAGAAAGAAGCCTCTCATTCACAGGGTAAGTAAAGGGTGCCAAAACATACAAAATCTTGTGTAAGGCATACATTGGATTTATGTCAGCATATCTTTACCAGTTAATCCCACCCACCAGCTAATCATCATTTTATTTTAATTGTGAGGGGCAGAGGTGGCAGATTCAGCTGTCACATTCTCAGAACAGACATCTTTCCTTAAAAAATAGTGAGCAGAATCATCCACCAGTGCATATGGCCTTTCTTCAAGCAACATTTCCCTCTGCGGATGAAACATGAGAGAAGCAACAGAATCTTTTGACTTACAGGACACTCAGTTTCACTTAAAAAAAAATGCAGGGCTCTCAAATACCAAAGATACTTTTGGAAAGCAAGTATTGTACATCTTGTAAGTTTTACTTTAAAAAAGGAAAAAGAAAAAGAAAGAATGCAGTTAGCACTTTATTGTAGGGAAATTATACATGTGCAACTGAGATGTGAGAGTGCACACAGAGACAGCAGAGAAAAGTATTGGGAAGTTTTCTGAAATCAGAGCAGATTTTGCAACAGAGTAGCAATTCTTAAAAAACCAGAAATAGTAGGAGCCTCGGCATTGTTGTCCCTACCAAACAGTCACTTCCACAGGTGACAAAAGCCACACAACCTTCTTTTCCTGCTGAGTAAAAGAGTCCAAGGGGTTAAAGAGTACTCCCAGAGAGCCTGCAGCTCCCAAAATATGCTCAGTGACCTCCCTGGTTGCTCCTGCAGATAAGGCCCAAGTTCTCAGTGAGAACACAGTGCCTTTAAATCTTATTTTTGCTGGTACAGTATAAAAAGTGCACACCCTCTGCTTTGCTGGTGTCCTGAAGATGAACCTGGCTGGGATAATTGACTCTCCATCTTCCTGATATAGTTACTGAAAATAACTTCATCTAATGTAATCTCTTTATTACTACTGTAAAACATTGTACTCCTTCTGCAGGTCACAGGCAGAAGGGTGAGCTCTTTGAATGCCTAGCATGGTCTCAGGAACACAAAACTCCAGCAAGCACTAATAGAGCTTCATATATAATCAGCACTGCAAGGAAATCTGATTTACATCAGGCTACCACTGCAGCAAAGCCAAGGAAGGTCCTGCAGAGATGCAGAGCTCCAATAAATTCAGATGCCATTTCAGAAATTAAACTGAGGGTCACATTCTGCTCCTGGTAAGGCTGGAGAAATAGCCCTGCATTCAGTGGGGTTATTCTTGATTTATGTCATGCTGGTAGCATAATCTGGCCATCAGTCTCCTGAACCAGGCTTCATTCTCTAGAGAACTTTGAAATATTGCTAAGGTTGTTATTTTTAAGCTTGCAGTAACAAACAACAGAATACAGGCTTTTAGAAGCAAAATATTTCCTCCTCCCTAACGAGGGTGTTAAAAGCAGGTCTCCCTTGTGTGGCTGGCTCTCAGAAACATCCAAAGCCATGCTGAAAGCAGGAAGCAAAAGCAGAATCTGCAAGAATCTGATTGGGCATAAACCCTCACTTTTCATATGATTAGTCAACTTCCACCAACGAAGTTAGGAAGAAGAAAACGACCAAAAAAACTCCACAAACAAAACCCCACCCACTTTCTACATCCATTTACCTCCAGAGATGCTTGGGAGTGACTGTGAAGTGTGCAGGGTCAAAGGAATGGGAAGAGGCTGAAAAATTCAGTACCTGAAATGCTGATCTAACCATGAATGTTAATCCCTACACTCATTTTATAACCTGAAGTTACAAAGGAGCAACAGTAGCAGCTGGTCCCTCCTGTCTATTGATTTCAATAGCTGGCACCTTATCAATGCATGAGTTAGATTCAGATAAACCACCAGGCTACTTAAAAAAAACCCAAAGAAACACAAAAAGAAAAAGAAAAATTCTTTCTATGCTGTACATCCTTGTGCAATATGAAAAGCAAGGAAGAACAGCAGATTGCTGGCTGGAGAGCAGAAGTTTTTGTGTCACCATCCCAGCTGAGCCCTCGTTTTCCAGGAGAAATGGAACAGGTCTGTGCCCTCTGCTGGTGCTGGGAATCACTGAAACAACCTCACAGGGTCAGGCTGCAGCAAAACAAGGTCAAAGCTGCATTAGGATCGATCCAGACCATTGTGGCTGTTCCACTGATAGGGCCACTTTTCATTTCCTATCCAGAGCCCAACTCAAAGAGCCATTACAGGTTGCTCTGGTTACATCCATCCTTTCCTTTCCTTGGAAAGGCAAACCTCCTTGCCTCCAGCCACTTTCATCTGAAACACTCCACCCCCAGGACTCAGCCATGCTTTGACACTCAGGGCTTGTGACTGGGAGCTGGGTCTTCTAATCAGAGAGAAAACAATTGGGAAGTCAAATAAACAAGCAAACAAACACCATCACCTCTTCAGAGGTCAGAGCTTATCCAACACCCAGGGGAAAGGAAGCCACAGAAAGTGTGACTCGTTTTATGTGCACTGCTCTAGTGCAGTGCCTATCTACAGGTGATGCTGGGCTGTATCTAATATTGATTTGTGCTGGATGTTTTGCTCTTAACCCATTACTCAGAGGAAGAAAAGCCTACATTTATATCAGACACAGCAGAGCAAGAGACCTCCACTTGCTGTGTTACAAGTCACAGTGCAATTAAAATGATTCATCATAAGTGATCCCCAGGATTTCATCCTAGAAGAGTCAAAGGAAAAAACAGAATTATTCTCACAGAGGCACTAGAAAACTGCTGTGCCAGGACACACATGCAATATGTTTTAATCAATATTTAATATTAATATTTCTCTGGTATACCTGAACAGAGAGATATGAAACCCACTCGATACTACAGCAGGAGTTCAATTGGAAGGGGGCAAAGCTCAAATGAAACTTTTTCCTGTCATACAACATTAGTAGGTGCCATATAAAACAAAAAACAAAAAACAAAAAAACAAAACAAAAGTATTCAAAATACACACTGCATGGAGACTGAAAAAGCAAAGATTAGGTGTAATCTAAAATGGATGAAAAGAATTTTTCCTGAACAAAATAAAGCCGTAGTGCAAAATCAGTTATAACAGCGTAGCCTGAAATAATTGTCTGAGAAAGATGATCCAAAAGAATCCTGTCCTTCCAATGACACTTTGGAAAGGAGCAATTACACCTTAACAAAAGAGTGCATAGGCAGGGAGCGGAGCCTAAAGCAAGCCTGGTCTTTAGGATGGAAGGAGTAGAACAAGTGCCCAACTCCAGACTAATTTTAATAAGGAAATAGATATTTTTTCACATTCACAAGCCAGATTTGAGAATGGGGAGAGATGGATGCTTTATCTGACCTTCAGTAAAATATGCCTTCCCAATTTTCTGAGCCCAGTTCCAAGGAAATTACCACAAAAATAACATGGGTAACCCTGAGTATGGCCAGAAAGATTATAGAAGCAAGATACCGTGCTAGTAATTGATCATTAACAAAACATAAAGAGGGAAAGTGGATTGAGGCTGAAAATGAAAACAATACAAAAGAGGAAAGATATATTAAAAAAAAAAAA